>VMBQ01002131.1:0-24069 GCA_007657795.1 Dreissena rostriformis | reverse complement strand
TTAAGGTTCATGTAAAGTCCCAAAATGACCCCACATAGAAGAAATTTTAAAATATAAAAATGATCAGTAATACCCAAAATAAGTTAATGAAATTTACATATGGTTGCAATAATCACATTTTTATTCCATATATGTATTACAAAAAAAAAACACTCACAAATGTTAGTAATAATGTAATTATTAGCAAAAATATTGCAATGAATGGCAAATTCTCAATTTCATTAAAAAACACACAAATGCACCAAATAAAAACACCAACAGTATATGCAAGTTATATGTAAGGTACTCCTAGCATTGAATTGCGTCAATACAGCCCCACAACGACACTATGCGTATTTCAAAATGAACATGTCAATGCCATGAGTCGCTATTTATAGATTTTGGAAAAATACTAACTTTCCACGCGCATAGCATGCGATCAATAAGAGTTATGATCTTATAAAATAAAATTAATGAAAATATATCATTTTCATAATATCTCCATAACAATGACACTTACTTGAAACGCACTATTTGAAAAGAATCTTGATATAATTGACTCTCCTCCAGATTTAATTTCATCGGTCGTCCATCTTGGTCAGAAATGTGTATTGATTCGTATTTGCGAATTTGTTAAATATTGCTTACATATGATATTTATTCGATTAAATAAGTTTCAATTACCTCATAAACAAATTATACAAATATTTAAGGAAAAATCGATCGGTAATAACGTATAAATGATCGAATTTGAAAAGAAATATTTTCCGAATATACTTCCGGCAAATAACGCAGAGCTGAACATGTGAACATGACAAGACGATAATAAATGCATTTTTGAACGATTATTTTGGTTTTTATAGGAAGGTAAGTGTTTTTATGGTTGTATATGAACGCGTGCCTAACATTTGTATCATTCATTGTTCCGATCCATCAAATATTATGCCTAGATCGTTAATTGAAATAGTGTTCTGTCGAGTTCCTTGAAACCGGATGTTTTTATGCCCCACAAATTTATCGAACACAACGTGTATGGTGTTCGAGAAGTGACATACTCATGGTCGTAATTTGTTTTAAGGTAGCCAATAAGTCGTCTTTATAATTCATTGTTCCGATCCCACAAATATTATGCCTAGGAATTCCAATATTGTTTTTGATAAGTTTTGACTTTTTTTTTAAAGAATATTTCATATCTTAGAACTCTCCTGATCATCTGAAAGAAAAATATAGAACAATTGGTACACTATACTTAAAGTAGTTCCCAATTTTTTTGTTATTTTTTGACATTTTTGTTTGTTTTTCTTTTGCATATTTTAGGATTGTTGGTGTGTGTTGTGTGGACTTTTCATTTGTAGTACCTAAAAGTAAGTGTATACAATATTTTGACCAAAGGAATTTGTTCAATTTACCTCCGTTTGTTATTTTTAAAATTTCATGCATGCACTGTTTATTTCTTCAAAAGCAAAATTTTGCATCATATTTTTTTTTTTATTATCATTTACTGATATGTTCTACAAGTATTTACGAGCCTATTGACATATAAATTGAATTAATTGCCATTATATTTATTGAAGTATTCCTACGTGAAGAATACTCCTTTTTACACTTTACATGAACCTTAATTACGATTCATTTATGTGATAACATATAATGACGGGTGAACGCATTACCGCATAACATAAACACCAGGGAGCCGTTTCATTAATGGTTGCAGCGCGGTTGCAATTGCGTTTGCAATTTTTCAACTTTTTTTATCGATTTGCAACTGATGGCTAAATCCGTTTCAACAATGCGGTTGCAACTTTCAATAGGTTTCAACACCACTTATTCCGAAAATCGTGACGTCATTTACGCGCGCGACTGTCAGACGAACTATAAACAAAAATGGCGTCGATAAATTGTAACTGGACTCGCGAAGAGGCAGACTTCTAGTTTACGGTTATGTCCAGAATCGGGAAATTATTTTCGGAAAATTCTCCGAAAAAGTCACAAATGAAGAAAATAGAAGATCTTTTCCGCTGTTTTAGAATCGTTCGTATTGTTTGATGAAAGTTTGTTCAGTTGACAGCTGTCAATGGGTCACTGGGGAGAGTCTGTGTTCGAAATGTTTAATTGCTGTCATTTGTTTAAGTGATGCGCGCAGTTTGGGTTGCTTTGAGTACAGTTAATGTATAGTTTGTTTGTTTAGAAGAATAAATCGTACGGTAAATTAATGAAAAGCAAAATCTCAATGTAGATCCATCTATTTAAGGAATTTTTCGTATCTGCATCCGCGATAATGCACATAATGGGTTTGCACGAACCCTCACTCATTTATTTTCGTTTTTGTTTATGTAGGATTGTTGCGGTCCGGGGAACCGGTGGTCCATGGACGAAATGAAGAACGAATGGAAAGATCTGAAGGTAAATGCTATTATTAATATTGAAGATAAATAAAACAATGTATCCTTATAAAAGTAAACTGGTTACCAATAGACTGAAACCTGTGATATTCACTCAGATAAATAGTGTTAGAAAGTTTACGTGATTATTATGCCGTAAGTTTCCAAAGTCTTTTTAAAGTAC
Source organism: Dreissena rostriformis (assembly GCA_007657795.1). NCBI lineage: Eukaryota > Metazoa > Mollusca > Bivalvia > Myida > Dreissenidae > Dreissena > Dreissena rostriformis. The sequence goes on along the minus strand of VMBQ01002131.1, from coordinate 21,525 downwards.
CCTGTTTTATTTCACATTTGGCGTGTGTTTTATTTCAATTGGAGTTTTTTCATTGAATTGTTTGTTTTATTGGCATATATAATAACAATACTTTTTCGCAGTGCCGGACTGTAGCGAAGGCAAGCCGATACAGAAAAGAACGAAAGCAAACGGGAGGTGGGGATGCAGTTCCGGGCTAACTGCTGTTCAAGAAAAGGATTGATACTTTTAATAAAATCTTAACGAAAATGTTCTTAAACATACTTTCGTGCAAGCGTAATAATGCAAAATTAAGTCTAAATCCTTGTTTATTAAAAAAATTAAGAATACACTACCAATGTGACTTATTCTAAAGATACCTAATAATATATCATATCAAACAGACAATACATGTCTGCTCGTTATTGTGATAACGTTTAAAAAAAAAACAGGTGTCATGTTCTTAAAGACAAGCTTTTAATAAACTAATAAATTTAGTGTCAATTTTTAAATCAAATTAGTTTTATATTAAACCATTTTTACATGATTAGAACCTACATGTATTTAAAATGTGTGCAATGGTATGTTACTTTTGTGTGCATAATCTTCTTTGAATATATTTTTTGCCTTTATTTTGTAACAGGTACTCGCTTATGCCCCGAACATTGTCCTTGACGGACTTGAAGGGAACGACACTGGTCCAATTGGTACACATTTTTCTGTATAAATTGATTGGTTCATTATAATAAATTTATTTTAAATTTGAAATAATGTCAGTTACTAGCTTACATATTTGCATTTAGTATGGGCATTCCAGCAAAGGAATTGTATGTTGGTTATAAGAACTTGAATTGTTATTTTCATTATCATTTCTATTTTGCAGAAACTCCTAAATATGAAAACAGCAGCGAAATCTGTGCCAGATGGAGGAACTGAGCAGTCCATGTTTCTTGGCTTTAATTGTTTTTTTTTACATGAAATGCAGGATAAAATGACTTACCGGCCCATCTAATACACAATTGTGCGAACAAAAAATGATTATCACAACAAATTAAGAATAACATGTATTTCAGATTTTACAAAAAGCAATATGAACTATATTTGCCGGAATATGTCATCTCTTTATACATATGAATGTATGATCTTTTGTAAATCATTGTTTTAGTATGTCGCATCAATATGAAGTCATTGCCCCAAAATTCCCAATTCGACCTGACTCCTTTTCGCAAAATGGCTAGGAAAACACCTGCTATCGATATGTTCTCAACTGTTTAGGTAAAATACTGGTATTGATGCAAATGCTTTATTTCATAGAGGAAATTGTATCCAGACCATTGAAAAACAAGAAAGAGAACCAATGCAGATGTTGATTTTTTTACTTTCATATACATGTTCAATGTATTAGTTCTTCAAGTACGTCAGTTCAATGCAAGCAAGTAGTATACATATGAAGAGCTAATTAATGAACAGAAATTGAAGTACCGATGAACGAGAAATGAAATAAAACAAATTCATGCAAGCAAGTGACTTTTTTCGAATTTACTTTTCTCAGACGATAGTTTGAATGCGGTATTAAGCAAATAAGCCATCGAATGTCTGCGGTTTGATCCATCGAATGTCTGCGGTTTTCAGTCTCGTTGGATAGACACTGCATCAGACAGAAAACAATATTAGTAAGTGCATTACAATTGTATATGCACCCACGTTGTATTGATCATTCACATATTTGTATGCTAAACGATTAACCACGTTTTTGATCGTTTTTAATACGTTTGCGGTATTATTTGATGTAGCCAACCTTAAGAAAATGGCGTGAAATATGATAAGTTCAGTCTTTTAAATGTCATGACTCAAACGCTTTATATTCTAGAACATTTTTCTTATTAAATTAAGGTACTTTCTAACATAGTCTCTTCTAAAATCATATCTTATCATCTTGGTTAGCTGCGACTGGAAGGCTGGTGAGCATCTCGTATTGTCGACTGTGTGGTCTTATTCAAAATGTAAGTGTTATACAAAGCCCTCTCACGTGTCGATTCTCTTAAAATTTGTTATTTCAATGACGATTGTGAAAGCTGTCATTATTCCTTATATTTATATACCCTTTGATACATTCGAGGGTCGATCGATTTTTCAATATATATATTCCCATTAATTATGCTGCGAATAGTGTCAAAACCAAAGATCGGGGTAGCAGAGTGACTGAGTGGTTTACACATTTTACTTGTGATTTGAGGATTCGCTGGTAGTCCGGTTTTAAACTCTGCTAGATTTGGTTTAGCTGGTTTTTCACTTGTCAAGAAACTAAGCACCTATCATGTAAGATATTCAAGAGAGTGTATATAAGCCCGAACCTTTCTGCACTATCAGTCTTACATATATTCTGTTATATATTATTCAAAGCAAATCCTTGACATGCGTGTTCAAGTTTGAAACACACAAAAGTCATCAGCATTTTATTTAAAATATTCATTTACACTATGCAAGAACATATAATACCATAAATCATTTTGTAATTTTTATACATTATCCTGACTGTTCACACTATTTTTTCGTTTGTTTTTTTTCTTCAGATATTGACTCGTAACGGAAATCAAAATGAAGATTGGGTTATAATTGAATATTTCAAACTTGGTTTCAAATACACCGAGATTCTAGGATTTTTATTAAATAGACATGGGATTTTGTTGTCAATGCGGCAATTATATAGAATCCTAAAGACGTTTAACCTCAAAGGTCGGGTATTAAATACCTACCCGACATTTGATACTTTCAAAAAGAGTTGAACACTTGTTGACAAACTCTGGGTAATATATTTATGTGGAAACGGCTTCGAGTTAATCATAATGTGAAGACAACTCATCAGGAAGTTATGGAGGTAATGCAGATTTTAGATCCTGAAGGCACTCACCTGAGAACAGCCCATCGTCTGAATAGACGAGTTTATTGTGTGAAAGACCCCAACTATGTGGGTATTTAGATGTCTACGGCAAGTTAAAACCCTTTTGATATCGTGTATCGCGTTCAAATGGCGACACACGAAACACGAAACACGAAGCGACACACGATATTTTGCGCGACACACGAAGCGATACACGATATTTTTTTTATTCAAATATCGCCATATTATTCGAATCTCGTGTATCGCGATCTAATTTCAGACCGCGACACACGACATATTTGCGCGATACACGAAGCGACACTCGATATGTGTACTGTTCAAATATCGCTGTAATAATATCGCCTATCGACTCTCGCTTTTTCAAAAAATCAGGGGAGACAAATTGATAATAAATGGTTAAACATTACTGTAACTCCGTTTAAAAAACACGAGAGACGACAGGCGATATTGTTACAGCGCTTGTCGCTTCTTGTGTCGCGCAAAATATCGTGTATCGCTTTGTGTGTCGTGTGTCGCCCTTGATGAAAGAAGGACGAGATTATAGATTGGCACTATCCGGATTCCGTACTTTTCTTAAACCGTTTCGTACCTTACACCGATTATGTGTAACCGGTTTGAACCTTTCACCGATTATGTGCCTTAATGTTAAAGACACCGACAACTGCAATCTACGACCGCAAACATTGGCCATTAAGTACACGTGAAGTACACGTAATAAGTACATAAACAGTAACAAAACACCAAACATCACGAAGCGGGTGATTAAACATAATCATTTTCAAATATTCAATGTTTATAATTGACTTCTTACGTCGCACGATTTGTTGTATAGCAACATGCCATACAAGCATTATAAATATAAAAATGTTTTTCTCTCAAGTCGGTTCTATTTATTCAAACCGAACGTTCCGTTTCACGGTTCAGATCATTACCATATTGTCGTGTCTTGAGACCATCGCATATTCCAACATAATAAAGTATGATGTCGAGAAAACTGTCCGGTTGAGTTGAGCCTCGTTCTGGTAAAAATAGGCTCCATGCATGAGCGCAAAGTGTTGTCCCATATTAGCCTGTGCAGTCACCACAGGTTAATCAGGGACGACACTTTCCGCTTAAACTAGATTTTTGCTAAGAAGAGACTTCTTTTAACAAAAAATACCATAACAGCGGAAAGTGTCGTCCATGATAAGCTTGTGCAGACTGCACAGGCTAATCTGGGACGACACTTAACTCACGTCTATTAAGGCCCGTTTTCCCAGAGGGAGGCTCATTTGAAGAAAACTTTAAATTGTAAGCATTTTAATGTATCTGTCAGCGTCTGCGTCTTGAAAATGAACTCATAACTACGGGGTTTGTATTGAAAAATATATATCCACTTTACGAACACATTAAGGTAATTTGTACCAAGTCAGGGTATTAACCGGAATCTTCCAGCTCTGCTGTGGAACGCATGGATCAAACGATGTATGGTGTATGTGGCTTGAAGGAGAAAATAATTACTACTTAAACATATTTTGTTTGTGCTAATCTAAATTACAGATTCGCCGCTAAAGCATTTAAAAGTGGCTAAATCGGAGTGACCTGGTGTTAACGAGACTTGTTCAGCATTTTGCAAATTGACCATTAAAAAAATATCAGATTCGAGATAGAATGAATACGTTATTTTCAAACAAGCATAATATATATCCTTACAAAGAAAAATATTATCCATTCACATTTGTTTATTGATAATGATCAATCAAAATTGGAAAAATAGTAAAGCGTTTGTGACGCTTTTCATTGATAATGTAGCAAAAACGTGTATTGAGACGTCGTGTATTAACGAAATAGCGTTTAAAATTGCCTTCAAATGTTAAAGCATGCATTCTGGTGGCAGCGCATTCGCTTTAGCTTTAATAGGCCCCGGGTTCAAGCCAACGCGGGAGGCTATTTTTTTCATTTATCTTTTCCTCAATGTTATAATAAATTTAAATTATAACAAATATTTAATGTTTGTAGGTAAATTCAGTGAATGTCAGTTTTGTTAATACGAAAATCTTAGAACAAGTCCCTTTAAACTATAATTCGACCAACTTTGACCAAGGTCAATAATTTTCAACAGTGACAGTGTTTGTTTTCCGTTTCCAATCGATCTAGTATGTTATGGTTGCAGTCGTCAAAACAGAACGGATCAACCTGAATAGAACTATTTCGCGTACATTCCGGTATATAATAGCGCATATCCAACTGCGAAACAAACATTGCCGTAAACACTGAGCGGTGCCAATCAATGTGATCGATATTTTGGAAATTTCAATATCACGCCACTATGGCTTTCCTTTGTCCGCTTTTCAAAGCCCAAAATGTAGAGATATTTGTTCTGAAATGTTCAACCGATATTTTAATACAGCGTTGTATTACTCGACATGAACAATATTTCACGAAGACACAGATTACCACGACGCCTTCAGTAGGTTAATCACATCATTGAGTAAAAGAAAAGCAGAACATTGACTAGAGACCGATAATTTCACCAAAATGTTATTTTATAAAAAATAAAAATAAATATAACTACCACTTCCTCATAGTTTATCTCCGAAACAACAACAGAAAAAATCAATCCAATAAATATGTAGCGTTAAACATGTTATACATTTTGGGAGATAGTTGAACAAATTGTAGAAGTAGCATGCAGGCGTAGTACGGTACTATACAAGTAAATTGTCGCTTACACGTTTTCTAATAGAGTGGTATAACAGAGGCCGCAGTGCACATAGTTCGTCTCGAGATCGAAAGAATTCAAATACACCAAATAATAAAATGTTTGTCATGCTGACCACGCACAGGAAGTCCGAATGGAGTTTAACCATGTGATCAATAACAAGTCAAAATTCATGACTTACGAATTGCAGTTTTGATATTCTATCGTTCGACAAATTGCTTTTTGTGCACGGCAATAAACACCTAGCAGACTGCACTTCGGATTAAGTTCTCATGCTTAAGTTTCAGTTGTTTGACAGCAATACTTGTACCAAGGTAATTGTCTCGCAGCACTTCTCCAAATTCCCCTTCGCCTATCTTTTCAAGAAGTTCAAAGTGTTCAAATGGAATATTTAAGTGATCCACATGCAATTCATCAGATGACTTTGACTATTTTTTTTACTTGGAGGCTCAGACTTTTCCATATCCACTTGCAATTCTCTATTCTCCGTTCTCTTTCCAAGTAATGCAGTTATTCAACTCTAAATACACATTTTTCTCAATACCCTGTTCTCTAAAGGGTTGTTTTGATTCACACTTGGCTCTTGATGCTCTACAAACACTATTTGTTTCAAATTAAGCTCATGACTCTGTATCTCTAAAGGCCAAATTAGTTACACATTTTGCTCATGACTCTGTATCTCTAAAGGCCCAATATGATTCACATTTTGCTCAGGATTCTGCACTTCTAAAGGCACAATTTGCTTCACATTTTGCTCAGGATTATGCACTTCTAAAGGCACAAATTGTTCCACATTTTGCTCAGGGTTTGGTACTTCCAAAAGCAAAATTTGCTTCCACATTTTGCTCAGAATTCTGTACTTCTAAAGACACAATTTTCTTCACATTTTGCTCAGGATTATGCACTCCTAAAGGCACAAATTGTTCCACATTTTGCTCAGGCTTGTGTACTTCCAAAGGCAAAATTTGCTTCACATTTTGCTCAAAATTTAGTACTTCTAAATTCAAAATTTACTTCACATTTTGCTCAGGATTATGCACTTATAAAGGCATAATTGGCTCTATATTTTGCTCAGGATTCTGTACCTCTAACGGCTGCATTTGTTGAACATTGTGCTCAAAATTCTGTACATTTGAAGGACACACTTCTTTCACATTTGTACTTGACCTTGTCAATTGTGAAAATGTATGAACCTGGCTCCACTGTTCTCATCATACATCCATTAGGTCCTGTATAGATGCATTCATCATTGTATTTCCAGGTATAGTACATTCACCCAGTCCATGTTTGGTTGTCAGCACTCCCACAATCAATGACTTCCCAGTCCCACAGATCTAAGCGGGACCATGCACACAAAAGCTTTCAAATTGTTGGCATTGGGGAAATGAAAACTCATTTTCATTTTTATCGAGATAACAGACATCTCAAATTTGATTGAAAGAAAGTTCGAACTCTTCAAAAATATCGTTTGAATCATCAGTATCTTCATGAAGTATTTTTTCACACGCATCTATGGAATAAGCACTAATAGATATCCAGTTATCACTATGAGCTCACTGATGGGTGCATGTGTATTTAATATTCGATTGTTTACCAGAATAATGCCTTTTTCTTCTAAGCGTTTTTTAGTGACAATGTCTTCATTTTCATTCCCTTCATTTCTATCAGTATCAAACATAACTTGTTTTTCAACCTTTTTAGAAGAACTTGATTCAGTTGGGTGTTCACTTTTCTTACACTTAGTTTTAATGTATAGGTAGTGTTGGGATGCAAACATTCCAAAGGATTTCAAAAAGTCTTGATAGGAACATTAATTTCCATTTCTGTCTTTGAATTCCATTATCTCGGTTCCATCATACTGAGATAAATGAATTTCCATGTCTTTAAGTGAACCCTTCTGGCTCTTCCCCTCAGAAAAGAAGAACTTTTTCACTAACTCAAGCAAAAAGTCAACATTCTGGGTTTCTTCAATAGAATAAGTAATTGTCCTGACACCTCCACCTTGTTTCACTGATTTCACTTGTTAATAGCACCCTTTTCCATTGTTTTCCTATTTGAAATGAAGCCATCAAAAGTGAACCTTTGTGATCTTTTTGTTTTGCAACCTTTGGGGGACCTTTTATGTGTTCCGATGGCTGAAAAAAAAAATAGTAAGAAATTATAACAAAACTAGAAATGTGTCTTCTAATAAGGTGCCCCCACTAATAGAAACATGCAGCACAGGACGAAACATCATGGGCTTATGCACCGACTGATGATGGAATTGCTCATTCCGTGAGCAGATACAAAGTCATATCAAGGAGTACAGACCCAAACTATAAATGGGGAGCATAACAAATTGACATTGAAGCGCAGTTCATGTACTCATCCACAAACCAGGGTTCACAGTAGCGTGGTGGATATGGTGACCGCCTAGCCACTGGGAGGACAAGGGTTTGATCTCCACTGTGAGAGCGTTCTTTCCATCTCCACAAGAGACACAAAGTACTGGTTCTACCCAAAAAAAGGACACAAGAGCGTTTCAATAAACCTTAGGCTTTCTATGCAATTGAGAGATAATAAATACATGTAAATGTATGTAATGTAAAGTGTAATAATACATTACCATCATCCATGCTGGCTCTAAACTAATGATGACTGCTCGTGCATATTTCATGTAACTCATCATTATACTGATATTTGCAAACTGCCGCCACATTGGCAGAATTCTTCCCCTCACACTTTCCCACTCCCAGCAGACTACTATTTAGGGATTTTCCCAAATCAACTTTAAATGAGTGGCATAAATTACTATTTGGCTTATCGTCTGTCTAGAGAGATGGAGCCGTGTATAAGTGGCGAAAAAAGGAGTGTTTTTTTGAAGTGAGAAAAGGTTTTCGGTGCCAAAAAAGTATGTTAAATTTATAACTTTTTAATCTATTTAGAGGAGAAAATCATATTGCATACAGTTGACTTAATCTGTTTAAATATTATCGCTATCAACACTAGAAGCATTGATATGAAATTGTATTCATAAAAAAATCCACAAATCCAATTAACTGCAGTGGAATCCATTCAGTACATACATACAGATTATTTGGGAAATAAGATTACCATTTTTGCATCCATCTCCCACCAAGTATATGTATATTTATTAAACGCAATCGTCAATACATTTCCCATGATTCTGAAATGTGAATAGAGACGAGGGCGGTGCTTCATTGGACATGATCCAAACAAATTGGATTTAATTTTTGTTAACGACAGCAAGCCTTATACAGATTAGTCTCCGAACGAGGCCCTTTGCTGCAGCAAAAGAAAACTCAAACTCCGAACGAGGTCCTGTGCTGCAGCAAAATAAATTCAAACTCTGCACGGATATATTTTTGCAAGACTTCTAATCTCTCCAAATGGTTCTAGAGAAACAGCAGGACCATTACATGACAATTCATGTTCCTCCTGTGAATATATATATTACTCTGAAAAGCAAATTCTGCTACATTGTAAGACAGAAGTTTGGTAATAAAACAAGAAGGAAAGCATGAGAAACGAGACTGTAGCAATGTTAAAGTTTTTTTGTTAGAACCAACGACACTGTGTCCACAAAAATAAAGCAATGATATTGTACGTGGAAAATATCTGCCATCAATTCTGTATTAATTTTTGTTTTCCCAAATGATTATCTAGAACCATTTGACCCAGTCTCAGGGAAAACCAGGCTTAACATAAATTAAGAGCATAACATATCGCCTAAGTTTAGACTGTTGCAGTCCGCTCAGGCTTATCATGGACAACATTTTCCGCCTTGACTGGATTTTCTTTAAGACAATACTTCCTTTAAACAAGACATTCCATCAAAGCGGAAAGTATTGTCTGTAATTCGCACAGTCTAATTTGTTAAGATACGTTAGCCATATGCGGTTTTCCAAAGGTCTGGCTAATTTGTTTCAGCACTTGACAACTGATTACAATATAATAAGGAATTATTCAATTATCGCCAATGCACATTATAACTGTTTCCAATAATTTTGAACAAATATCTCGATAGAACAAAGTAAACAACACACCATGGATTTTTATGCACAACATGGACTTCTAGCTAATAGTAATGAACCGATAAGCATGTTACTATTCGGTTACAGACGTATTTCTAAAACTTAACGCACAGTCACAAAGCAGCAAATATACCCACATAAGTGGATGCCCGACTCTCCGGGCTTAATAATTTTGTCCAATGGAAAATGTTCGAATTAAGGTGGGTATTACGTGTAAAATTCATAGTTCATATGCTAAATTATGTTGTGCACTTGCGAAGGTACTCACAAAGAATAAACATTCATTTGCAAATGTTTGAACACACCTTGCGAAAAATGTATTGAAATAATGTTTGTAAACGAAGGTTTTATAAACTCATAAAACAATCAATTTAAATTCTTTGAGAAGTGAGTATATGTTTGGATGTCATATCCAACCTGTACCCGTAATACATGAAGTCAATAAAAGTTCAGGTCATAAATCTGTATCAAATTTTTATGAACGTTACGTAGGCGGTGTTTACTTTCACAATAATAACGCGTGTTTATTTAATCTATTTTAAATATCGAAATTTAATAGTTTGGTAAGATACCGATGTAATCGTACACTGATAGTTTTATAATGATATTCTTAATTGAATTGCATAAATACACAATATCATAATGCAAATAATGCAAACTATGTACATATTAAACATATTTCATATATGTGTTATACTCTCCTGAACTGTTAAGGCGGAAAACGTATTGTGCAATACGTAGGCGTAAATAATGTTGTTGGTTTTTTTAATAACAGGCACTGTACAAACAATTTGTTGCCTGTGTTACTAACTGTTAAAATATACCAATGAGTTGTGCTAATGTGTAATTTTGCACTGTCACTCATGGGAAGAGGATATAGTTTTACGACCAGTTCTGCCATTCCATCAGCATTTAGAACAGAGGACCTATCGTCAACAATTTAAAGCCTATTAAATTTATCACAGAAGTTATTTTAAGAATAAGTAAAACAAAATAGATGTAATTTCTGTGCATTTCATTTTTTTTGCCACTATCCGACATTCAAAATGCATAGATTTTAATACAATGAAGCCATTCGGGCGAAAAGCATAGTCAGAAATCAGAAGCAGTGGCAGCAAACCAAAATAAATCTGCACACAAAACAGGCTGAAGGAAAAACAATAAATTTCATTTAAGACACGACCAAACAGCTCCGTCCTGCCATAATGTACCATTAACAATTTAACAAAACATGAATATTATATGTAATACGAAATTGTAGGAATATGTAGGCTTAACCCAAATGAATAGAAACATAGCTCTTGAAAAAGAAAATTGACACTGCGGTAGTTATTAAACAGTTCAAATATTTTATTTCAGTTTACGAGTTTTCTTCGGTGCGGCAAATCCGACGAACATCGCATCAATGTGTTGTGGCCTTACAGAAGATGGTGGCATATGTTTGTGATTATAAACGCCACTCAAGCACGGAGCCGTTTAAAACGAGAATTTATTAAGCAAAACGAAAAGCATCATGATATGAAGGAATTAACCACAACGACACCAGCCAAACTAAACATAATAAATATAAATAACATTTTGTTTTAAGCAAATTCGCATTAAAAGTACATATTACAAGGTACCTTTTGCTCACAATAAGTAGTATAATGTTATTTTTGTCTGTTTAATTACATACGTTTTTTTAAATAGAAAATTTAAAGATTTTAGTATTTGCTACGCATGATGTTTCAAAATAAACGTTGAAGAAACTCAAATTGCATGAGTGAGTCAAATGTTTCTGTATAACCTTTTAAATTCAATTTCTGAATGACAAGCATATAACTTTATACAATATGTAGGCGCTATAAATAAAAACTAAGCTTTACCTTGATAGTAAATTATGCTCATTAAATGCGGAATGTAAAAGAAAATTTGTTTTTTGCGATTGCTACAGTATTAAATGGCTCAAATAAAAAATACACAGATGTAATGAAATATTTACTTAAAATATGAAATTTCAAATCTTTATTTATCATCGTTTCTATACATTGATATTTGTATTGATTTGCAGACTGTGTTGCCTGCGGCACGTTATCTTTCCGGTAGATTTTCTTTCCGACTGTTGTTCCTGTTTTATATTTTCTTTCGGGTTTTATGAGCATATTTTCCGATATTCAGTAACGAACCGGCGATTTGGTGAACGATGTCCAAATTAAGTCTGTAGCCCCCACATGTTGTAAGTTTTGGGGCTTGTATTGTTGTTAAACTTATGCTTATATTATTATTTAGAACCTTTTTTGTAAGTCATTAGTCAGTCGGTTTGTGAATAAGTCAGTTGTTAGTGGTTTCAGTGAGACTCTATTTTCAGCGAAAGTCTTGACTTTATTTTAATGGATCATGACAATAATTTCATTAAATATATAAAAAGTTATTTTAGAAATAAGTTAAGTATCTCTCTATTTTCTGTTTCAGCATTTTACCTTGAAAGTTCTTAATAAATAAATATTGAAACCGGAACTTTGGTTGCTGTTGAGTCAAAACATAGACAGAACAAAATATTTATGATGCTTACACTAATTTTGTACTAATACCATTTATGTAATACTTAATAGTGTGTTCATCTGTTTACAAGACAGTGAATGGAGGATACAAGTTAAATATAACATAAACCATTCAATTTATTGTCAAACACGTGTATCATTTTAACACAATGAATAAATAAATACAAAAATTAATAAAGTTGAAGTTATAGTTGTGGTAGCCTATACACAGTAACAATTATTTTCGAAATAGCGTCAATAAAACTGCAATATTAGTTTTTCATGCCACAAATGAGTGTGAACAAATTTATATTATTACATTTGTCCACACAGATGTGGTGTGCACTTAATAACGTTGTATTATTGAAAAAGCATTAAGGAACTTTGTTTAAACATTCTAAATAATAGACTAAAATCAATATAAAATGTATAATACGGATTATTTTATTTTAGAAATCGGATAGAAAATGCCAATACTTAAAAAGTAAACAATATTTAAACACCATAAGCCGAAAAGGCAGTAATAACAGACGAGTATAACATGATTTCGCGATATTGCGACTAATAACAGGCCTCTATCGCGTCTCTCCTAAGGATCCGTCAGCTTAAACGTCATCTAGCATGTCTAGCAAGGCGCCACCTGGCGTACATCGCCCGGGGCTTTTGTCGGTACGACATTTTACAATAGTGCCCCGTATTGATCAATCGTTGGTCCATACTTACGACTTAAGATAAATTTAGAAATATTAATTTAAGATCAATTGTATCGAATGCCTATAAGACAGAATCGAGTCCGTTATTTTAAGTAGAAACCGGAACTTGGTGTAGTAAAAAAAAGATTCATAGAACGCTGGTTGAGTGTAAATCAAAGCGGGATCTCCCGATTGATGGCAAACACCATTAACAATCCGCTACCGCGATCATTTAGTGATAATTTAAACGTGGGGTAAGCCCGACTCCCCGTGTACCATTATATAAACTAACAGTATCACCATTAACAAACAAGAATTGTTTTCGACACTTGGAGGTCAAACACTTTAACATCTAAGATACACAATTAAAGTTTACTAACTAAGAAACAAAACAATGGAATATTGCAATTTCACTTCAACGGTCTCTTTGTTTCGAATTTGCGTGACAATAATTCTCGAAGCGAAGATGAACGTCTCGAAAAACAGCTTATATATACACGCGCATTTAATTCATTTAAACTGTTACCAATCAACATACATGCACACTTACATTCAAATACATATATGTGTATTTACTAGTTGTATGATACTGATTATTTTCATGAAAGATCTAAGCATAAACGTTATATAATGATGATATTGTGATTATGTTGACGGGGATGTCTCTAATGCCATTTCATCAATTGCTGTTGTTGCGGATGATGATGATGATGACGAGTATGATTGTATTGCTGCTTATGATGCTGACATATTTCTAATGATGCTGATGATAGATAGATACATATGATGATGGTAAAGTTGATAATGTTGCTGTTGCTGATGATGATGATTTGTTGCTCCTGCTGCTGGTGATAATGAATATAATGATGATGACGGTAATGCTGTTGCTGCTACTACTGCGGATGATTAAGAAAACGTATTCAGTGTATTTGCATTGATATTGTGGTAATAAATTTGCATGGCGTGTAAGTCGGTATGAATTCAACGAAGAGTAAAGTGTACATCAATGTCATCAATGAAATCAAATCGGAAATACAACAGCGGGAAATATCCTCTATGGGCGGAAGGTCAAAGTTTTTTTATCCCATAAATAGCACGCAATAATACACGACAAAATGCACAAACGGCTACCTGATTAAGAGTGGCGCCATTGCTGCATTCAAATTGTGGTTTGCATTATCAAGGTCATTATGCAACTCTGACCATTAGAGCGAAGTAATAAACATTGTAAACAAAGTCACGTATTGTTAGTTATTTATTTTGGTCATATTTGAGCAGGTATCTCTATATTGCGCTTTTCTAAGCACTTATTAAGATTTAGAAGTAAAAATTATAACTATTTTGCACTGCTAATAAAAGTTCACGTATAAACATTTATTCGGTATCTTCATTGCGCTACAATAGGTAGTTCTCAAAATTGCGCTTCTATACAATATACGTAGTTATCTTCATTGCGCTACAATAGGTAGTTATATAAGCTGCGCTACTATAGGTAGTAATATCAATTGCGCTACTATAAGTAGTTATCTTCATTGCGTTACTATAAGTTGTTACCTACATAGTGCTAGAATAAATAGTTTTCTAGATTGCGCTACTATAAGTGGTTCCCTACATTGTGTTACTATAAGTGGCCACCTACATTGTGCAACTATAAATAGTTATCTTCAGTTCGATACTATAAGTAGTTATTTACATTGCACTACTGTAATTGGTAACCTACATAGCGCTACTATAAGTGCCCTTGTCAAAAAAGTGGGCAAAAACCGGTTTTAATCCGTGTTAAAACTGTGTTAAACCCTGCGGCATTAAAGCGTGTCTTTAAAACAAACGTTTTGGTTACCGACTTGATTTTTTGTAGGTTAAATCTGGATTTCACGCACATAAACCAACACGCTTATACCTACTTATACCAACTTAAACCAACTTAAGTGGGTTTAAAGTGAGTGTGTTTTCCTTCTTTATGTTGGCTTTTAAATCCGCTTCTACACATCAAGTCGGTTTTTCCTGTTCTTAAGTGAGTTATAATTGGGTTTTTGTTTGAGCGTTAAGTGAGTTAAATGTGTGCTTTTCACAGATTAAACGCAGTTAAAACTTACTTTTAAACCGTCTTATACCAACTTAAACCAACTTAAGTTGGTTAAAGTGAGTGTGTTTTCCTTCTTTATGTTGGCTTTTAAATCCGCTTCTACATATCAAGTCGGTTTTTCCTGTTCTTACGCGAGTTAAAAATGGGTTTTTGTTTGAGCGTTAAGTGAGCTAAATGTGTGCTTTTCTCAGATTAAACGCAGTTAAAACTAACTTTAAAACCGTGTTATACCAACTTAAGCTGGTTAAAAGTGAGTGTGTTTTTCCTTCTTTATGTTGGCTTCTAAACCCGCTTCTACATATCAAGTCGGTTTTTCCTGTTCTTTAGCGAGTAAAAAGTGGGTTTTTGTTTGAGCGTTAAGGGAGCTAAATGTGTGCTTTTCACAGATTAAACGCAGTTAAAACTAGCTTTAAAACCTGTTAAATGCTCAGTAAAAACCCACTATTTACCGACTTGAAAACTGAAAACTTTTTTTTTCTGAGTTAAATCTTGGTTTAACTCGCTTTAAACAAAGTGGGTTTTTTAACCTCCTTAAGTGGGTTTAAAGTGAGTATGATTTTCTACAAGTTTTTTTTTTTTAGTTTTTTTTTTTAACATGCTTTGACCAACTTCTGTTTGTGGAGTTGGTTTTAAGTGGGTAAAAAGTGTGTTTTTATGTAAGCTAAAAGCAGACTAAACACGGTTTTTAAGTGAGAGAAAAGTGAGCTGAAAGCAAGCCTTTCTTAGTTTTTTGCACAGTGAAGAAAACATAAGCAATTTGTGGGTTTGGGTAAGTTGTTTTTTTGTGGGTTTTAACACTGTTTAAGTGAGTTTTTTTTAAGAAAATATGTTTTTTGTGAGCCTTTTGTGGGATTTTGCAGTGTGAAAAAAAAATGTACTGATATGTTCTAGAAAAAATGGTATTTGTGAAGCACTTAAAACAGTTCATTATTAGCCCCATGTGGTTTAAAGGAAAAAAAACACAATGTGTACGAACATTTTGTTTATATGACAAAAATAGTACACCGCAAAATAATACGAACATATTATTTTTACAGTACATTATACAATAATAGACATTAATGGAATATTTTAAAGCAAAAGGTTGACCGCAGTGGATCACAGCGGGTGGAGTATTTAGACCGCAGCTACTGCAGAGCCCTGGATCTCAGCTGTTGGAGGTATCTGAACCACAGCGGAAGGAGGAACCTGGATTTCAGCGTATGGAGGGACCTTGACCGCATACTAAGGTGGGACCTGCACAGCAGCCACTGGAGAGACCCTGACCGCTGGTGGACCTGGACGGCAGCCAGTGCAGGGACCTAGACCTGATCTTGGCAGGTGGAGGGACCTGGAAAGCAGCTGGTGGAGAGACCTGGAAAGCAGGGGCTGGAGCGACATGAACCACTGATGCTGCTTGTGTCCTTCTCCAATTGAGGATCTCTAATGCCAGTTAATCTGCAAATGATTAATACCAAAACACTTTCAAAAGAGCAAGGCATTCTTCAAACATGTTAATTGATTATGTTTTCGTTCCACTTAATTATGAAATATTGCTGTTATGGTAATCTTATTGCTTTGAAAATGATAAATTTTAGTTATTTGCTTGTTGTTTTTGTTTGTTTATTTTTGCAATTTTAATCCCAAGATCACATGTAACTTAACACATTTCATCAATTCTTAAAAGAAATTGCGTTTGGTAGAAAATACAGTTTGAAAATGTACTAAGATGCGTGGACTCATTTGGCTGTGTGGACTGGTCGGAAGTGTGGCGCATTTTAAATGCAATAACCTGTATAGTTTTACCTCTCAACAAATCCAGCTTTCTTGGTCAAGGACAGGGCGAGGTTTGCCCACTCTTGTTCCCCTCAAGTTGGCCAGCTCGTGCAGGGTAAAAATCAGGAATAAAAGTCCATACATCAGGCAGGCTATGATGCACATTCTTTCCAAAGGATCTTCCCATCAATGTAAATTTTGCCTTGGGGCAAGAGTTTAACCTTCAAAATTAAAATATTTAAGTTCTAATTAAGTATGAGGGAAAGGAATCCGTTCAGTAATAACCAGAAATAGCTATACATAAAATGTATGATGACAATAACCATGAAACACAACCATAATAATTCACTGTACAAAACATTTACACTTTTTCATGTGTATGTTTATCTATTTTTGCTTCAAATTGTTTCCTTTAAATTGCAAAACATTAACTTATCCATTTACAGTTCCCAGTGACAATACATAAATATGATAATGATCATAACTAATTCAAATAACTAAATAAAAAAGGGATGAAGAAATGACACTACAAACCTGTAAAAACTGTTTTTCAGTATTCCAAAAAAAAAACAGGCAGTTGAACCTCCTTTCCAACAAACTTATTGTTGATTTCCACATTGTAGTTAAAAACACATTGTTTTCATCACACAATACTTCATGCTGACAGTATTTCAAGACATTTTACTCTACCATTATAAGTCTTAATGTTGCTTAATTAAATTTAGCTCAATATTCAATTGCTGAAACCAGCTTGTTTTTCAAAAGTTGTTGTTTTCAAAAAGATAACTTCCTGTTCAATAAATTTAACCAATCAAAAGTCTGATATCTCATTCCACACTACAGCCTTATCTCTAGGCAAACCCCATCAGTAGCCTTATCTCCCCCTAGATAATCAGTAACTTGTTTAGCTCTAAATGCCTGACAGATTGTTATCTGTTTATTGTTAGTGGTGTGTAATAAGGGTGTTTTAAGGTATTGTCTTGTTATTTTGTTGACAGTTTATGTAACACAGGTCATGTTTGGCATTTTATTATTTTATTGCAAATTAAGAAAATGGATATGATGGTATCATATGAAAATATCAAAATCTTGCATAACTTATATACAAAAATAAATAAATTATTTCCAAAATAATGTTTTCAATACCATAATTATTTAAATATGCAGATTTAACAAGTAAATACTGTTTTAAACAAATATAAACCATTATATAAGATTATTTAAAAATTTGAAAAAAAAAAATTAAGACATAAAACAATCATAACATATTGTTTATAATAAAAACAAACATAAAGAAAAACTTCAAAGTGAAACACAAACTTTCATTTTCAGGTATTTTTATAGTTTTTTGCAGTGATACTTGTTGTCCATCTGTGAACCTGTGATGTTCTGAAAGAGCCATTTCCATCCAATATTCCCTAAAAAATATTAGGGGCACACAAATGTACAATAAGGATAATGGCAAACAGGCTGTAAAAAAGCCCTTTACAATTGACTTGTGTTATATATGGCTATAAACATCACACAAAGTGCTAGTTGAGGAATTATTGTTTCATTGATGAGTTATATTAATAAAAAAAAGACCAACTTATTGAAAGCTGTGTTAAAGTGAGTCTTTTAGCCTCGTTGCAGCTCTCAAATTATTTACAAAAAGACCAATTTAAACTCGCTTAAACCCACTTCTGTTGAAAAAAAAAGACCAACTTCTGTTGTAAAAGACTCGCTTATAAAACAAAAAGACACACTTAAACACACAAAAACCAACTAATAAATAAAACGGCTCACTTTTGACACACAAAAAACCGACTCCTTACAGAAAAAAACTCGCTTTAACACACATCTTCTTTAAATTACCAACCTTAAACTCAGTTA
Organism: Dreissena rostriformis; assembly: GCA_007657795.1. NCBI lineage: Eukaryota > Metazoa > Mollusca > Bivalvia > Myida > Dreissenidae > Dreissena > Dreissena rostriformis. The sequence continues at coordinate 3,006 of VMBQ01002131.1, read as the reverse complement.
AGCACAGTTTAGCGCACATAAAACTCGCTTTTAATAGCAAAAACCAACTTCCGCTAAGAAAAACTCAGTTTTATGTTGGTTTTAGTGTGTTTTGGTATGATAGTGGGTTATTTTTTGACAAGGGTGGTTACCTATTATAAAAAGTTCTATTCATTGCGCTGCTATAAGTAGTTACTTAAATGGCGATTCTATAAGAAGTTATCTCCATGGCGCTGCTATAAGAAGCTATCTTAATTGCGCTACTTTAAGTAGTTACTCAACATCGCGCTACTATAAGTAAATATCTACACTGCGTTATTATAGGCAGTCATATTCATCGCGCTACTATAAGAAGTTATCTGCAGTGCGCTATTATAAGCAATTATCTTCATTGTGGTACTATAAGTAGTTATCCTCAATGCGCTACTATAAGTAGTTATCGTCATTGGGCTACTTTAAGTAGATATCCTCATTGTGCTACTATAAGTAGTTGTCGTCATTGGGCAACTTTAAGTAGATATCCTCATTGCGCTACTATAAGTAGTTATCGTCATTGGGCTACTTTAAGTAGATATCCTCATTGCGCTACTATAAGTAGTTATACTCATTGGGCTACTTTAAGTAGATATCCTCATTGCGCTACTATAAGTAGTTATCGTCATTTGGGCTACTTTAAGTAGATATCCTCATTGCGCTACTATAAGTAGTTATCGTCATTGGGCTACTTTAAGTAGTTATACTCATTGCGCTAATATACGTAGTTATATTCATTGCGCTACTATACGTAGGTATCTTCATGGCGCTTCTATACGTAGGTATCTTCATGGCGCTACTATATGTTGTTGTCTTCATTGCGTTACTATAAGTACCGTAGTTATCTACAATGCACTGCTATAAGTAGTTATCTACATTCCGTTAATATAAGTTGTTATCTTCGTTGCGTTACTATAAGTAGCTATCTGCGTTGCGTTACTATAAATTGTTATCTTCATTGCGGTACTATAAGTCATTCATGTAAAAACGGAAAACATGCTGTTTGTATAGTGATTACTAACATTTGTTTGGCAATAGCATATATATTTTTGTGTTAAGTATCTTGTGTTCATTTCATGGTTCTTTTAAATACCCAATTTTAATTTTAGATATTCGGTATCCCAGAATGTAAGTGAACAGAACGGCACACAATTCTACACAAACCTGTTAGTATGTCACAATATAGTAAAACACGTTTACGCAAAATTGTGTACCTAGAAATTGAGAATTCATAATTATGCAATATTCATTATATTTATACATATGCTTGACTGCTCTTCGACAGCGATATTGCAATACTATCGATTAATAACAAGGTGTGCCGTAATGAACGAGAATAGCCAAAACCTATATCCCCATGGGGTGGGGGTGGTGGCTAAGAATACAAGGCGATAACAAACGACCAAACTTCTGTAACTGGGTCTCGTCTCATCGAAGATCTTACGACACTTTTGAATTATGGTGTGCTACCTTTGTGAAAGATACAAAAAACTGAAATGAATTTACGTCACATAGATGTTTGTGCTGCAAAGCATTACAGGGACTTGATCACAGTTTGAAAAATAACAAAATAAAGTCAGTGATAAAAAAGAATTTATGCATTTTATCAAAATAAAATCACACTTCCTACTTCAAAAAATGTTGGAAATATTATTTGCTTTAAATATAATCATCACTCGAAATCAATAAAATAATAAAGCGTTTGCATACGTATTACTAAAAAAAGAGTTTAAAATAATCTTTTATTATATATGCCTAAGTAGTGCAGTGGCACGCTTTTGTTCTGCAATACATTGTATGTCAAGGGGAGGCAAACCTTTGTTAAAATTGTTTTACTAGCTATTTTAGTAGTTTTAAAATTGTCCATATTTTATGGTTGGTAGTTAATACATTGAATTATTTTTTTTAAATGCGATAATCTGTGAACAAGTCCCTTTAAAGAATATTCGAATACCGGGAACCTCGCTCCGGTAAAAATGGGCTTAATTCATGTGCGTAAAGTGTTGTCTCATTATAGCCCGTGAAGTTCTCACGGGGTAATCATGAACGACACTTTCTGCTTTTATGGTATTTATCTTTAAAGGAAGTCTCTTCTTATCGAAAATTCAGTTTCGACAGAAAGTGTTGTCCCGGATTAGCCTGAGCGGATTGCACAGGCTACTCTGGGACGACACTTAACGCACATGCATTAAGCACCGTTATCCCAAAGCACAGCTAAAATGCTATACGAACCTTATCATAGAAGTTTCCCCGTGAATAATTGCATATTGGGGAATCCCCATAAATTCGTTTAATGTCTCAAAACTTAACTTGCATGTACATGTAGTTGATGTTACCTGTGTTACTCTAAACTGTTTATGACTTCCTTCTTTTGAATGGTTCAAATACCGTCGCTTCATTCGTTCAGCGCTTTTTTATTTACCCTGCACAGTGCTCAAGCTGTTCAGAACGAACATAAAAAAAGCATAGGCGTCAGCTTATTATATTCGCTTGGTTTTCTGCAACGAAGGTATCCGAAACGAGGGAAAGCGCATATTTTTAGTCCAAGGCCAATGTAAATCCCGATTTCGCAAAGCCTTGAAACTCAAGGCCAGCAGTTAAACAGTAACCTAAATCAGCTGTTTTATTCAGTGGAGTGTATTTAAAGCGTGGGTTGTACTTTTAGGACAGTCTTAATATATCTGTTTCACAATAAACGTAGAACCGACTTAATTTATATGAACCAGTAACATCACTGTTTTGCTCGATGTTAATCTTAAGCGACAATTTACAATTGTGTGTTTTTAAAATATAATTTGTGCTTTTGAACGCTAAAAATATTGCTGAAGTTATTATGTGTATTGTAAGCTTAAGCTCGCAGTTGTTGTTGTACCTTTTTTGCCTTCATTTTGTTTTATCAGTAATACTAACAATTAATTAATATCAATTTTGTTTCAGTAGTCCTTAGATGCCATATATTAAAACTCATCATCATCATCATCATCATCATCATCA
>VMBQ01002130.1:130558-147346 GCA_007657795.1 Dreissena rostriformis | reverse complement strand
ACAGACACTTCAGACAAAATGGGAATCTAATCTGCCTTCGTTTAAAACATCTGCGAATGCGCAAGTGTTCGGAAGTTCTTTCTCTGCAGAAGGGGAATTGAACATTGATGATGCAATAATTGCCGTGATCACAGTCAAAACTCCGCAAGAGTTTGTAGGAGATGTTTCTGTTAATTTTGAACATAGCGGAACTCGCAGAAGATTTTCCACCAAGTCACAGATTCAGTACGGACAAGGAAAGAAAATTGCAGGAAATGTCGACTATGCCAATTATGACTTGAGACGGCTAAGTGGTTCCTTTGATCTCACCACTCCGTTCCCTGGGTATGAATCAACACGGGCCTCAATTAGACATGCATCGGTTACGAATGGATACGAAAGCAATGCTCAAGTTTCTATTTTTGGTAAGGACTTAGCTGCATCATTTGAAACATCGAGCAAACCTATATCGGCATCTTTAAAAATTACAACTCCGTTCAAAGGATTCGAAACACTTAGTGGAGATGTTAAATTAGTTCTCGGCAATAGCGACATGTCCACACAGGCCAATATCGCCTATATGAATGGTAAGACCATTTCTGTAACCGCTGCATACAACCTTAATTCCACCCCTCGTACGGCCAGCATATTGATTAAAACACCATTCGCTGGTTACGAAACTACTGACATAAAACTTTCGCAGAGTGGTGGACTGTTCGATTTCCAATCAACAACAAGCATCACGTCTTCCTTTCTACCAACCGCTACTGCACAGGCCAATCTTAAATACGCCACATGGTATAACATGGACGCCTCTGCTTCCTTTACCAGTAAGATTTCCAACTTCGAAAACCTACGATTCACAGTGAAAACAGGTTCAGGAAAAGTACAAACTAATGTACGAGCAGAGCTTTCATGGGCGCCAAGTAAAAATATTGTCGTTGAAGGAAGTTCCGCAATAAACGGATTTGCTACAATTTTCGCAGGAACGGTCCGAACTCCATTCGCCATCCTGAAACAAGCTAACTTTAACTCCAAGATTGACAAAAGGGGACGTGTGTATTCGAACACAATCGGAATTCAGTATAACGGAAATACCGTTACCGATGTTGACTTCTCGTTTGACGAATCCGACGTGAAAGCAGTCTCTGCTGTGATGCGTGCTCCGGTAAAATTCACTACAGCACTTCGTGGATCCACAAAAGGAAAGTACCAAGGAACTATTGAGTTTGCACAAGATATCATCGCAAAGTCGGATAATCGTAAACTAACAGGAACATTTGATCCTGCCACAAACAAAGTAAATGCCGAATACCGATGTGCCATCAATACAATCAACCTTGACGCAAGCATAAGAACGTCTTATCTGACAATCAATGGCATGTCTTACGGATACGATGTTTCCAGCAACTATGCCAAGGTCCGCCTTCCATCTAGAAGTCTCATGTTGACAGGATCAATCGACAAAGACGTCACGGAGGGTTCCTTTATGTGGGATGCTGACAAGGATGCCACCAAAAAGATCGCCTTCAGGTCCCAAATCAAACAATTGTCCGACTCTCTGAAGGCTGACGTATCACTGATGCTCCCAAGCCTCAGCAAGGTAAGATTTTGTTTGTACTTTGTTGTAGTTGCGCAATCATATTCTGGAATATTGTAATTTTCAAGTGCGTTGATTAAAGTTTATATTATAAATATTTAAATGACACGTACAAATCATCAGCATAATGTATATTTGTATGCATTATATATTAAATATTTCAGGACCTTCAAATTGGTTCTGAAATGATTCTGAACAGAGGACGGATACTGTTTGACGGCAAAACGGAGCTGACCTACTCAAAGGACATCAACAAACGGCTCATAATCACATCCAGAGTTGAGGACATTTCTTCTTCCAAATCAAATAACTACAGTCTAACCTTTGGAATCAGCCATCCATATACGAGCGTTAACGTAGACGTAACCTCCCATGTTGGAAAGTCGGAAGACAAAATTACTGGCGCCTTTGATCTGAAATATCTGACTGCAAGACAAGAAACAAAACAGTTCACTGTCAGTGGAACCATGGACAAAGTGAAGCGAGAGGTTAATCTGATCGTAAGTAATTTTGAAAATCACATACAATTTAGAATGTGTTCACTGTTTGAATCAAGTTTAAATTCAATGTTTGGTTCAATATGGCATCCGGCCATAGCAAATACATGAACTTAATAAATAACGACATAAATGCCTATAGTTCCGATCGATATAATATAAGTTTGCATTATATACGAGTTATAAGCATTAACAATATTGAAAACTTATAATTACATTATAAGCTTTATTACAAATTGGCAGGTCGATACACCAATGAAAAGAATTGGCATTAACGGAAACGCACAAACGTCTTCGCCATATCGCCTGTCACTGATGAACCAGTATGACAACAAACGCCCACTGAATACCATCGTGTCCTTTGATTTGGAGAAACGCAGCATCGACTTCCAGATGAACTACGATCTGGGTAAATAACAATTATTCTTCTGCCAATTTATTTAACGAAAACCAACATTGCAAAATGTGCGCGGTTTAGGGATAAATCGCTTCGAATATATGAAGCTCTTGTGAAATATTTAACAAACTCGTATCGTATACATGTATATGGAACTCGTATTCCACAGAAAACCCTACCAACGAGTTACACGTGAGCGCCAAATACGTTAACAGCTCCGCCGTTGCCGCTGAAGTGTACCACGTGGTCAACCGACAGAAGATCACCGACGGTCTCGTTGCACTGCGCCTCAATACCTCCCACCTGCTTCACAGCCGCATCCACTGGAGACCGGAAGTCCTTGCTGATTTGAAGGTCAAATAGTAAACTTTATTTCGTTTGCATGGGATGTATTTCCTTGTCTTATGAACAATCTGAAAAATATGATGAAGAGTCTAAATCATATGTACATTGCTCTTTAAGTTGTAGGTTATTTTTGTCACTTCCAACATTCCTACAGTCTTTAAATTGACAAGTGATCTTTTTTTTCCATCGGTGTATCATTGTGTTTTCTTTATAGTCATTCTCTGCCAAGAAGACCGATGCTTACAGTCGCCAGCTCCGAAACTTTGCTGATGTTGCGAGCGAGAGCATCCGCACTGAGATGCGCGAGAAAGCTGATCGATTGAGACGCTCCATCAGTGAGGAGATCGAACCCATCACTGCAGCCGCTGTCGGCATGTACGAACGCAACGAATATCACACACGAGACATTGTAGATGCCATCGTTGAGGCAACAGAAAAGGCCATGTAAGAGAATTAAAATAACTTACAATTGTTAGTGTATGCTTATCACAAAAACCAATAATTTAACTCCGATTGCTCAAGGAATTACAAATATAGTTTCGGATTCCCCTTCATTGTAGGAGAAAACTCAGCGACGCCTCGAAGGTCACAGAGGAATACATTAATGTTCTCTCCGCTGAGCTCGAAAAGAAATTGTCTGCATCTGTAGAGATGTCAATGAAACAAATTCAGGTTAGTACAACAAACCTTTGTATTGCAATAAAGGACTGTTTCAAATGCAATTAAAATATTAACGATATACCCTGGTAATTTGTCGTAGAAGTACTAAATAAAAAAGCATGAAATTGACTCAATAATACGCATATATTCAGCATCCTTACACCGTTTATTGATGTAACTTTTAGAGCGCCATTTTGAGGCTGCAAGCATCCAGTGCATACAGCGTGAGACCTATGGCTGACTTGTACACCAGTTACACAGGTACTTATAATTTAAAGATTTATCTTATTCGAAAAACATCAAGAGCATTGTTTTCGACGTGCTGTAGTGCTACAAATGTGAACGCTATGCCATTAGATGCGAATGTTTCGCTAATTGTAGTACGTTTGAAACATCTATTGCTGTTTTACAGCACGAGTTTACAATCTGACGGCGCCTCACGTGAAGTCTGTAAGCGACAGATACAATAACTACGTAGACTTCATGTACCAGATCGACCTTACACCAAAGACCGACATGGCCAACCAATTCACCTTCGCAATCAACGGTATCCATGACCGCGTCAGCTCGAACATGGTCTACCAACAGGTGAGTGTGCGTGGTTTTGACATGCAAGAAATACATATATAGCGTTGATACCGCTGAAGAGTGTCAACATTGACGGAAGTCGTTATATTTCACTTATGCCGTTGCTATGTTCTCAAGAGTACCACATATTGGTTAACATACTATGTACATGTATATACATAACTACAGGTTTTAAATCGATATCATATATCAAGCCTTAAAGTCACGTCCATCTTTGCAGGGCCGAAATGCCTACAAATACTGGGAGGTTCGTGAGAATGCCGAGGTGGTCGCCAGCGCAATCTTCGACTGGATCAAGGAGGAAGTAGAAAAGGAACTCTCGGACATTAAGGCCATTCTGGTCAACCTCAGGAAAACGTCTGTAACCGTTTACGACCCAGAACACGGTGAAATCCAGGCCGAAGTGCACCTGCCGATTGCACTGAAGTCACTTGATGAAGTGCCAACACACGCGTTCGATACGTCCAAGATTCAGAAGTACATTCCTACGATGCCAACTATCTCCATACCAAACAAATGGCTGCCACCATATGAAGGTACGAATTAGTGTAAACTTTAAAGCTGATATGTGTTCCTAAGTCGTGTGTTGGCTACGTCTTTCTCGCGCACAATGTATTCAAATCAATTATTTTATGTAAGTAGTAACACTGCGAATATTTACTTTGATATCGGATTCTCTGTACGGTTAAATTGGTTGTTATGTCTGAACTATGAGTGGATATGGCAATGGACCCCATACTGAATGTTGTATTGTAGCCATGGCCAAGATTGTGGGCAACAGGATCACCACCTTTGACGGTTTCGAGTATGATCTAACCAGAAGCTGCTCGTTTATGCTGGCCAAGGATTACGCTCACGGCAACTTCACAGTAATTCTCAACAACAAGGAGGGAAACAAAACTCTAGCCATCCTGGCTGACGGACGCTCCATTGAGCTCTTCTCTAACGGACAGGTGTGTATTGTGAGACTTGTGGCTTCAAACCACATAACCACAAGTGTGCCGTCGGTAGACATTGTTAACTTGTGTAGTTGGTTACATCCAAACTGAATTAGCATTCATACTGCTTTATTCTCATTTAAGTATTTACAAACAAAAATAAACGACACAATAACGCATACCTTTAAGTGTTTAGTTCACCACTGATTACATGGTAAATAATTCTTGCTTGACGTTTGTCACGCTTTCTCACGTTCGTTACATTATTTCTTGTTCTGAAACTTGTTCGTTTATTTGACTGACATTAACTTTGCAGTGTGCTTAACAATTTCTAAACACTGACATTTTATTTCAAGACATTTTCTTCTGACATTATTCATACCTTCTGTGACAGGTAAAAGTCGATAACAAACCAGTAACCTCCCCCGCCATCTTCAAGAACATCACAATTACCTCCATTGAGGGTCGCGTGACCATTGACGTCGCAGGTCACATCAAGGTCGACTACATCAAGGACATGGACTATTACACGATCATCATGAACGGCTTCTACTTCGGCAAGACCAACGGTCTCCTCGGTAGCTATGACAACGAGCCAAACAACGACATGATGACGTCATTCGGCAAGCCTATCAACGATGCTGATCGCTTCGTTAGGACGTGGGACGTTGGGGCTGGTACATGCCGCTGAACATTTCATTGGGTTTAAACCATAAAACCAAACCACGGACTACCCAAAACCACGGACAACCAAACCTAGAACTATGCATTAAAAATACCAAAAAAAATGTGATTATATGTAATTTACCATCATTAAATGTGAGCGTTTAACAATGACTTATTGAAATGAAATTTCGAAACATTCTTAAAAATAGAAAACATGAGACATATTTTAGCAACTGTTCTTTAAGAAAAGATAGAAAAGTGACATTTCATTAATGTTTCAACTATTAAAACGTAAGTTTAATTTAGAATATGTGTGTGATATAATTACCATACTATATTGTCAACTTGTTGCTCAACATATTAAATCAAATCAAAGCATTCTCATTTGTTAAATTGTTTTTCAATCCATGGTGTTGATTTTCATGCCATGTTGTTGAAAGTAGTGATTGATCCGTTGAACATAGTTTTACACAATTGTACAATGATATCACAACAATACAATCGCTTCAGCAAATATATAATTACATTCGGAACACAACGGCTAAAACTAGCGTAGCGATCAAGTCACAGTAGTCCAAGGACATGTTACACAAAACGGTATTAAAGCTTACCAATCCTCTGACTGATCCGCGAACAATTTAGTAATAAATGGGCCGCGCTTTGGGAAAACGGAACTTAATGCATTACGTAAAGTGTCGTCCCAAATTAGTCTTGGCAGTCCGCACAGGTAATTCAATGACGACAAAGTCCGCCTTGACTGGATTTTCGTTTAGAACAGACTACTTAATATTTAAAAAAATAACATAAAAGTGGAAAGTGTCGTCCCTGTAAAGCCTGTGTGGACTTCACAGGCTAATCTGGGACAACACTCTACGCACATGCATTAAGCCCCGTTTTCCCAGAGCGAAGTAAAAATAAAAGTATTAATCACAAGCATCACATATAGTAATTAACAATTACATACCAAAGAACACTTTAAAGTCAATATTCTGACTCAACTCTGAGTTGTTTCGCAAGTTTTGACATCAAGTTGACCATCATGCTCAGGAGTCTGACTCAATCCTGAGTTTGTGGAGTAAAATAAGAGTATTCAAGAGAGTAAGAGATGACTCAATCCTGAGTTTGTGGAGTAAAATAAGAGTATTCTAGAGAGTAAGAGATGACTCAATCCTGAGTTTGTGGAATAAAATAAGAGTATTCTAGAGAGTAAGAGATTTGTGAGTGTGTGTGTGCTGACCGACATACGCAATAATCATCTGAGTGGAAACTCAAATGTTATCTACCGGGTTGAGCTTTAATAATGTACATGTTCATGATGGCAATGATTCCGGTGCTGTATATTCATGTCTATATGTTATATTTGAATTAGACGCGTCGTTCGATAATTGGTATTATGACAGTCACACAGTCAAGAATGGAGCTACCCTGTTCGCTATAAAGTCATGCAGGGTTTCGTGGTTGGATGCAGAGTCATATCTGGAGCTATACTGTTTGGATATGTGCTAACGCACATTTTCGTGCAACACGTATACCGTATCAATGCATACAGATTGCCCCAATTTATAAACTTAAATGGTGTCTGGAAACAAATTCAAAAGTAAGTGTCCCTATCATATCCTTTCAAACAAGTCATACTGTCATTTGTGAATGTTGCACACTCATCGAAAACACACACACAGAAATATGTTTATATACAATGTATTTTTATAAAACAAATAAGACAGCATATAAATATACCTGATGAACAAATCAAAATAAAACATATCAAACCGTCTTGGAACAACTCAAATTGATAAATGCCAACCATCATAATGCATGAAGTTCATACCAAACAAAAACCAACTAGAACTTCCACTGTCATGGCAAAAATAGCCTACAAGATGTCAGGTGAGGGATCAACTTTTTGAAAAACATAAGATTACATATATGCATAGACTTTTGTATAATTATAAATGTAACATTTGAGTAACACCGCATGTATCCCTTATTTAAAACTTTTTCAAAATTTAAAATCTGAATAAAAATTCATTTTGTAGCATTTGCTCATTACAACAGTGGAAAACAGAAAGATAGTCAGATGTGCATGTTTCACGGAATTTATACATTCAAAGTTAAAATAATATTAATTAGTTCTGAAGTTAACATTTGAACCTCGAAGGGACATATTTATCTTTTACAATACAATACTTTTTTATGCCGATTGAAAGTTATAGTTTCTTTGAGCAAGAAATAACCTGAATTGTATAACTTAATAGTATAATTAAAATACGAAATGAATACGTGCACATTATGAAGGTAATGATGACACTGCTATATTTCAAGTAAATACCTTATATAATATTTTAGGACATTACATCTTCAGAGGCTTGTGCGCACGTGATTTTACTGAATAAAAAACGTTTTTGTCAATAACAGGCTGTTTTTATATTAAAACAAACAGCGATAAATGGACAGTTTGTATAATTATGAAGAATTGAAGTTTAAAAACTTGAAAACTAAAAAATTTACCAAGTAAATGTGAGAAAGAAAGCAACCCTATTCTGAACAGTCATAGTTCAAAAAGCACACGGCCGTGCACATCATGATACTGCCATTCTCAAATAGTTGTAATACAAATACTCAACAGTTGCTCCCGCATTTGTAATTGTTAGTGTAATGAGATAATTCAAAACATAGGCAAACTTTAAACCCTTGGTATATTGCACTTATTACATTAATGTAGTAGCATGCAAGGTTCAAGTTACACAAAGTTTGTTGGCAGAGTGCGACTAGGCTGTGAAGTAAGTGTTCAATTATTCAACAAATGCTCTGCCATTATTTAATCATACAAATGCTCTGCCACAGTAACAATAAGGGCAAAGTTTCAAACAAAAACAATCCTGAATTATTGTAACAATCCCTATCCTACAAACTAAAGTTGCCGTGGGCACTCTTAAGTACAGGCGAATAAAGAAGCACATAATATGCTTAACCTACACAAGGAAAATCAATCAAAGGATATGCTTACATACAATCAGTGTGTGATTCTACCCCCATAATTAAACATGTGTACATGTATATGAAAACAATCAAGAGGTTAAAACTGTTCTTATCATGCTCATCAAATTACAAAGTATCACACTTAAAGAGACATCTGTATTACTTTTAAATTAATCTACATTGGATGTTATACCAAATAAACATTGGATATACACTTCAACTCCAATATTACACGCTCCATTATAATGGGGAATCCAATATAACGCGGGGTGCTTGGATCTCGTTTTTTCCCAACCCACCATTTCAGAGTCAAATCCATGTAAAACAACTTCATGTACTTGCAGAAAATTTAAAGATGGCGGCACTCAGCTTGCTTGATTCAATAATGTGTAATACCTATTATAAGCGATTAGAGGTTAAACCACACTCTAAAGCTAATTGGAGACAAGCTGTTGTTCAATGTCAATAAAGGTGTAAAACAATCAATTAAAAGCTTACCATGCAGGGGAATTTGACAGTTCAAATATGATAATCTTTTGTTTTATTTGAATAAATGTGTAAAAAATAGCATGTGTGTACCAATCACATAACTTCCAGCAGTTTTGTACTAACACATTACTGTAGAAGCTCTTGATTTACAGTGAAAGACAAACCAGTCACATTTCAAGAATCACAAAACTATCGGGGTGGATGTTCTTCAAACATTGAAACTTTCACCACAACCACAAGTTCCTTTTATATTGGGATTGTTAAACACAAATTCTGCGGCCAGTTTATTTTCCACATAGTCCATTTCTGTACCTAACAATGTCAACTGCGCCTTGGAATCTATCACAACTTTTGCACCTGAAAGAATAATTACAACAATTATTAAAATCATGGTTTTTTAAAGTAATTATGATAAAAATATAGAAGGCATTTAACCAAAATAAAAGAGACATTAATGTAATCTACAATAATTGTTCAATTGTTATGTTGTTTATCTTGTTGTGAATATAAGCAAACAATGAGGCTTTACAAGGTTTCACCATAGCCATATAAGGAAAACTGCCCTGCACCCTGGGGGCCTTGTTTTTTTTCAACAGACCAAACTGAGTTTAACATGACTGAGATATCATTAGAACAAATGTTCTGACCAAGCTTCATGAAGATAGGACTTGTCACTAAAATGTGACTTCTTGTAAGTTTACAAGTTTTCACTATAGCCATATAAGGATAACTTCCTCACCCTCATGCTATTCAAAGGACCAGAACTGTGTTCACACTCGGCAAATTATCATAACAACACATGTCCTAAGCAAGTTCCATGCAGAAAGAACAAAACAAAATGCTTTAATTTGATCTAGTGAATTAATTTTTGACTTCATATGCCTTGTTATCAGGGGGGCAAATATTCTGACTAATTTTCATGAAGATTGGGAAATAAATGTGACCCTAGAGTGTTAACAAGGCAATTGTTGACAGCGCATTACAAACAACAGACTAAAGTTCATCACAAAAGTTCACCATAAGCATGTTTTGCTAAGGTGAGCTAAGAATGGGCCATTATAATTCTGCCAAATTTCCTGCCTATATGTTCAGCATACCCGCTGTTTTACAGTTTTATTAAAATCATGGTTTTTGAAAGTAATTATTTAAATTGACAATTAGCGATCTCTTTTTTTTCAAACCAATAAGCAGATTAGACTTATCAGTATGATAAAGTCCAACAAGGTGTTGATGGGCTTAATCAACCACATCCTTTCAAAGATTTGTTCACGGCCTTTTGTCCGGGTTTGCAATTTAATTGGGTGCCGATTGTCCTGGTCCTTGTCCAGGTGTGCAAAAAAAATGCAGGGTTCCGATTGTTCGGGTGCAGTTTGTCCTACAAGCCCCTGACCACAGTGGGGTGCTAGTACACCGGGATGTAATACATGGGATTTGAATGGGGGCTTGAACAAAGGCTTAAAACTAGGCCATGTTATAATATCCAACATCTCAAGTAAAATTCCTACCATCCTGTTCAACAATCTCATCAAATTTTGCTTTATCTGTGCAATAATCCAGTGTGTAGGTGAGACCGTTGCATCCTCTCGTCTTCACTCCGATTTTCAGCCCCAACTAAAGACAAAAAAACAAATTAACACAACTTAATGTATGCAGCACCTAGTTGAAGTGAATAGTTGTATTTTCTACATGTATGCATCAAATGGAACAGTCACATTCTATTTTTTACCTAGAATTTCTGCTTACAAACACATAAAGTATGATTATCTGTGTTACACATGTGTTTGTATGCCAATACTGGGAAAAAATATATAATAATTTAATGTTTACCATGATTACAAAGAAAAATGTTATGAAACAGTCTGAAGTGCCATATAAATATTGCAGATTGTTGTTTACAAATCAAAACAAAATAAAATCAAAGAATAGAAATATTTCACCAAACCAAGCCTTTTCTGCATAATTATAATCAATACATTCTAAAACAATTAATTCATCAGATACTGATATAGATATTTAGAAAAACAATAATATGATTTAAATTTCTTGCTTTTGCTCCATGTTGAGTTCTTTTTATTGTATCACAGAAGATATTTATACCAAATTATAATCAACAACACCGTTTTGACATTGTTTTCTGTGATAAACATAAGAGTTGTTTCCACACAAAAAATGTACCACTCGGTTCATGTGTATATAATTCCTGTCATTAGATCAACTAATGGGAAGGACATCGGACCTCGGACAAATCCGATAAAATTTGACGAGGTCCGATAATATTTCCCAAATTGTCGGACCTCGTGTCCGACAAAAAAAACGTCGCCATCTTGACTTCCTTTACTTTAGATCAAGTTTTTGCAAATGTCTTCATAGAACGGGTTTTCATTAAGTTGTTATTTTATTGTATTTAGAATTGTTAAACATTATGAACGTCATAATTATACGTCATAATAATAAAAATAAACTCTACAAAAGGTTTTTTTTTTCTTTGGTAAAGAAAAAGGAGGTCCGATAAAATCTGGCGAGGTCCGACAAATTTTAAAAGTTATCGGACCTCGTGTCCGACAAGATTTTTTCGTCTTTCCCATTGGTTGCATTAGATAATAAAGCTTTAGTAAAATAGAAAAAATTATTTGTAAGATATTTAACCTAGCAGGCTTTTGCTTTAAAGCTACATGTACTATCAACTTACAGTTTCAGGTCTTTGATGCATCAGTTCTTTTACTTTATTTACAGCCGACTGTGTCTGAAAAATAAACAAACATGTCTGAATACCTTATTGGTACAATTATTATGATCAGAGGGTAATCAATTGCATACTACAAGTTTGATCCAGGAGTTAAAAATTGTATTTACGTTAAAATGTCTAAAACAGGAATTTGTGAACATTAATATAGTAATGGGTATTGTTTCCTGAACATAAAAGGGACTTGTTCAAAGGTTGTTGAAATGTTTTCCAATTTTCTGCCACAGAACAAAAAATAAAAGAACACTTAATATCAGGGAGCAAAATAACACATGTGATGCAGACCCTTCATGAAAATACAGGTTTGTTTATGAATATTAATTATCTGAAACTGATTAAGTTGAAAATTGGAATATTTTGATTGTTTTAAATTTTGTTTAAAGTGTGGATCAGTTATTTAATGTATCAAATACTTTCCCAAATAGTACAGTTTGATAGCCCAGTGCATTCTTCACGCTAACTATAAGCCCGACAGCCCAAGGCTGGTGAAATGTTATTCGGGCTACTAGAAATTTATAATTTATATAGTTGAGCTATTGACGTTTTATGTGTTTCAAATAAAGCATAATGTTTCGGGCTAGTGGATTAAATATATTACCGTGAAGAATTCCAGTGGATAAGGCATTAGACTTTTTAGACTTTTTATCAAAAGAACACATGTTTGAGCCCCAATAGTGACAAACTTTTTTTTATTTTTAATTCTTTCTGCTTTATTTTCTTGGTATTACCGGTATAATAAAGCTCCACAATATAAATATTTAAATCTTGCAATTTAAGAAATTTACTGATACACTTCAAATCAAGCCCTAATCTGTGAACGAGTTCCTTTAATAAAATAATCTGATGAACTTTTGTAAATTTTATATATGACAGATTGTAAACTGATCTGAACAAATGTATGTAATAAAAGTGGGATTAACTGTTTAACATACCGATAAGAAATGGTGCATTTGGTAAACAATATAATAAATTTAATAAATATCGCAATATTTATTGATGTATATTTTGTGTGATTATACGAGAATATAACACTATATATTTGTGCATCATGGTTTTGTGATATTGTTATTCCCCTAGATTTTAGTCCAGCATTGGGCAAATATGTTAGAACGGTTTCACTTCAGATTTCTTTAGATGATTTGACTGGTGGAAATAATGTGCAACTGGAAATATTTAAGGTGATCGTCATGGTGTATGGACATTATCCAACTGGTCATATGGAATTTAACTGTTTGCTTTATGACAAATATAGTACAGTCATCAATATTAACTTAAGTTAATTTGGACATGTGCTGAATTGATCGAGATAAAACAAGACTATTGCCAAGCAATGATGTCCCCTATTGTCAGATTTTTTAAATTTTTATATTTGTTGCCATAGCAACCAAAATTGTTGACGTAGGAACAAAATGAAATGACGTGCATAATGTCCATTTTGCCATCTATCCATGTTTCAAGTTTCATGAAAAAATATGAAGAACTTTTAAAGTTATCGCAGGATCCAGAAAATTGTGACGGACTGACAGACAGAAAGACTGACTGACTGATGAAACCGGTAGGGGACAATAAAAGGTCACATGGAGAGAGCATTTTGTCAAAATGAAGCACTTGCGTGAAACAGTGCAAAGTGGTCTAAAGGTCTTACTTAAATTAGTTCCCCTTACATTGAAAACAATTAATAGGTCTTAAAATTGACAAGTCTGACTGTCTAACAAAACCAAAATATAGGTCCTGACTAGTGAAAAAAATCTTCTTTTCAAATTGGACAAGGGATAAAAATCAAGACCTTTTTTAAAAAGTCTATTAAAATCAATGACTGGAATTTAGTTCCAAAATTGAATGCTGACATTTAAACTAAAATGCACAAGTTATTCAGCTACTTATGCAATGAACTAAACCGTCCTGTGAACAAGGGAGATCAATCCTACAGTTCAATTCACAACACTGTCTCAGTTTGTTCTTGACAATGTCATTCTAACTCGTGGTTTATCTATTTCACTTTTTTAAATACTTTCTTTGATAAAAATTAATACTCTTTTAGAAGTTTCAGTCAGTTTAGATTGTTTGTAAATAACTTTATATGTGTTTTGCACTACAATAGAGTAATTTGATAGTATACAATGTCAGTCATTTTGCATGATTGGTTTGTGTTAATTGTATTGAGGGATGTAGGAACAACATATGGGGAAAGACTTCTGGTCATTCTGTGTAAATTAATGATTTTGAAATAAAACTTATATGAAAATAATATGATTATAGGTGCTACCTAATTTACGGACAAAAGCTTATAAGATGTCTTTTAAGATAACATAAGTTGGAAATGTCTGCACATAATCATTATTGTGGAACAAAATCTTTAAATGTTTGACATAAAAATATGTAACTGAACAAACCAATAAAATGTAATTTTTGTTTAGACAAAAAAATAAATAAGAGTTAGGCTTTAGATGATAATCTTAATTAATCATTAATCTTATTTTCAAACTCTTTAATACTCAGTTTGATTGTTGTTCTCTTTTTAATTGAACAATGTTAGACATTTAAAATTTAAAAATCTATTTAATAGAAGAAAGTGATGTATCGTATGTCGCCCTTGATGAAAGAAAGGCGAGATTATAGATGGCACTATCCAGATTCCGTACTTTTGAGATATCGAACTGATACGTCATTGTTTGACAAAAGCAGTGACGTCACTGAGTCATGTATAATAGAAGACGAAAGAAACGCGGTCGTTCATGTTTTGAACAAATAAATCTTTTTAAACAATTGTAAATTTATTTGAAGGGTTAAAAATAACAATGAGACAGTGATATTGATTGAAGCAAATAAATGTGAGACATATATTTTATCTTATTCGATTTGTTGAAACCGGATGTACGCAAAACAATTTAGACAGGTTATCTTTCTTTTGATTGTGTGTAAAAAATAATGTCACCACTTTTAGTAAACCAGTTTAACGAACGCGGAGGCAGTTATCTTGTTCCATGATAAGTATTCAGGGGAGATAAACAGCATTGCAAAAATAGGTGACGCGTGGCAAAAAAAATCCAGTCGCATCATATGTGGATTTTTTTTAAATTTTTTGTCTAAATTTCCATATGAATGAACGGTCAATGCCCGCTACGTGGGCTTTTGCCCGTATTAATACATAAATATGTTGTAAATTTACTGAAATCTTACAGGATCAGCAACTTTTTGGTAAGAACAGGTCTTACTCTTAGGGAATCTGGGTTTTTTGGCCCTAATACCTGTTCGCCCCTGAGTTGTTTCGCCCTAATACCCTTTTGCCCTGGGTTTTTTCGCCCTTATTCCTGTTCTGCCTGGGTCGTTTTGCCATAGTTTATATATATACAGCGAGATTCAAATCGTCGATCCCGTAACAAAAGGATTTATCTTTAGCTTGTCACAAAATGCAAACTGGCTTAAAGTTACCGATACCGGTCTCAGTGGGCCCTGACAGATCCATATTATTGTCACCTTAAGGTCCGTAGAATTCAACAATCTAGATATCGTATACTCAAATTAGATCAAGATAAAAAGCATAATTACATTCAAAAGTGATAAACAATTATATGACGGGATATTTTTATTACGCAATAAGATGGTTTTGAACTTGACGTTGACTTACACGTTTGACAGCATTGAGATATCTTTAGAAAAACTAAGCAAAAAATAAACCTACCAAGATTAATGGCGCCTTCGAAGGAATAAGCGTTCTTTTCCTTGCCACAGTTCTAACTGTGGCCCCGACAAGTTTGGATGCCATTTTAAAATCAGAATAACAATTTCAGTAGTGTTATGTTTATCAAAAGGTCAAGGTTACAACGACTCTCTCGTTTCACGGTTACACGACTTTATCGATTAATGGTTAATTTCAACTATATTTTGTAAAAATATACCTACGGATATATTGACGGAGACGAATCAACTATTCACTAGATTATAATTTCTCCATCATTTATAATATACTAAATTTATTATTATATTATTTTTAACTATGCGAAAAAAGTATGCATTATCAGTTTTTCCCTAGTAACATCCATTCAGCTTGGGAACACGTGGTCAAAGCAAAGATATATAAATATACATGTATATTTATAGATCTTTGGTCAAATGTTTTCATTGATAAGCGGCACTACTGTATATCCCGTGCAAAGCGGCTAAAGTTGCGTATTTTTTCTTAATAATGTCCCTTCCAAAACACGTTCTTCGCCTTGACAAAATACACACTATGAAGCATGGACAGAATCCTTACTGAGATGTGTGTATTCATGGTTTATTTACAGGTCGCCTCAGCGTCTTCACGACAACATGCAGGTGTCGACCTGCCCCTGTGACCTTACAGGGGAGAAAATAAGGTCAGATTTACCCCCCGGTTGTCCGGATAAAAGTTTTTTTTTTAATACATCAGAGCACGATGGCCAATGAGACCTTAATGTGCCCAGATATGCTGTTTTTTTTTGTTTTGTTTTTTATGGATTATGTTGATGATGTTGTTGTGTGTGGTTGTTGTGTATTTGTCTGGAGCGGAAAAGGAGGAGTTTAGTCAAGTTGTTCGCGTCCGTCAGAGGTAGAAGGAAGTCGCGTCATGTCTCAATTCCAAGTGTGAAGATCCCGCCGCCACCACACCAGCGCATCCACGCCGACCGAGTCAGACCCGGCCCGCCCGCCTACACGACCCCGCGCCGAGCCTCCCACCGCCGAAGCAATCGAAACCCGCTCCCTCATCCACCCTCTCGCTGCCCGTGACAACAGATCAGTCCAAGATTGACCAAGGAGTCAGACAAAGCCCCATCCGGAGTCGCCATCGCTCATTCCCACCCGCCTCCCAAACATCCAGGCCGCGTCCCAAGCAGGACAGCCCCAAACAAGCACCGGTCTCCCAGTGATGTTGTTTTTAATTTTTT
>VMBQ01002130.1:75282-128549 GCA_007657795.1 Dreissena rostriformis | reverse complement strand
TGTTGTGTGTGGTTGTTGTGTATTTGTCTGGAGCGGAAAAGGAGGAGTTTAGTCAAGTTGTTCGCGTCCGTCAGTCGTAGAAGGAAGTCGCGTCATGTCTCAGTTCCCAGTGTGCAGATCCCGCCGCCACCACACCAGCGCACCCACGCCGACCGAGTCAGACCCGGCCCGCCCGCCCACACGACCCCGCGCCGAGCCTCCCACCGCCGAAGCAATCGAAACCCGCTCCCTCATCCACCCTCTCGCTGCCCGTGACAACAGATCAGTCCAAGATTGACCAAGGAGTCAGACAAACCCCCATCCGGAGTCGCCATCGCTCATTCCCACCCGCCTCCCAAACATCCAGGCCGCGTCCCAAGCAGGACAGCCCCAAACAAGCACCGGTCTCCAAGTGATGTTGTTTTTAAAAAAAATATTATTAATTACTGTTTTAGCCTGGTTTTAAAATTATGAAATAATAGTATATGACAATATTTGATATTTAGTGGTTTGTCTCTTATTGTAATGATTTTGCAGTATTCCTATTATCCCCTAGATTACCATTATCCTTATTGGCATTAATATTTATTCCTTAAAATTGTGTGTGGTTTTTGTGTTCTCCGCCCCAAAAGAGGTGTTAATGGAGTTTCGAGCGGGATACAGAAGACGCCCCGATTCCAGAGGCGCCCCTGGTTCTTTTAAGTGTCCGGTGTAGAGCACCGATACACTGCACCCCCGTTTAACGTCCCTCGCGGAGGACTGGTTAGTACATAAAAATAGATTGGTACAGATATTACTCTACTGCCTTGTGTCTTCGCGTATATTCACATGGGCTCTCTCTGCTGTTCTTTTGGATAGTGTCAGGTGTGTAATGGTGTTGCAAGGGTCAGACTGGTTTTGAAAGGTCATTTAGTTAAATATAGTAGAAAAGGGGCTGAGTTTGTGTGGTTGGACCGAGATGACTAGTTTGTTGGGGGTACAGGAACGATCTGGCTCTGAACCTTCTCCCTTGGGGAGACAATTTTTTCAAGCGCCATTCTTTCTTTTTAACAGAGGTCGCGGGATTATATTGGTTTGTTTTGGGAGAGAGAGAGCGCGCGCACGTTCTTATTACTGTTCAGACTAGTTATGGTTGCACAGACAGCAATTCTATGTATTAGTGTATTTTGGTCGGGGGGGGGGATAGAACTGGGATGTTAATGCTGACCATACCTCTAATTCGATCTGACCCCCATAGTGTCAAGGGTAATACATGCAGGTTAGCAATACAAAGGTTACAAGTCAATGTCAAAAGTAACAAGGCACAGACATGCAAGGAAAAAAGTTCAATAGGTGCATTGTACCAGCTATATCCAGGCCTGGATGATGATACAACAAGGGGTCGTGCTATACATCCCATTAAGACTACATTGCAGGATCTGAATAATACCACGTTAAACGAACATCTTTAGGGTTTATAATGGTGTACTCTTGGGTATTATTGCTTATGGTTACACGGGCACTCTCCATTGGACCCTTTTTGGGGGGTTTGTTGATTTTGATTGTGTGCATGGTTAGAGACCGGACTAGTTTTGATAGAGTATTTACTTGTATGATAGAAGAAAAAGGGGGTGAGTTTTGTACGTGTAAGACTAAGGTGGCTTAGGTTGTGGGTCTGCGGGAGGCAATTTCGACAATTTATTAGATATATTCTTTCTTTGCCCCAGGGATCGTAGGTTGAATGGGATTCCTTGAGAGAGCACCCCTGTTAAGTTTGCGTTTGAGTAATTTACGATATAGCGAAGACAGTCCAGGTGGCTGATGCGATTTGCATGTATATGTAAATCAGAATTTCCTTACTTATTCGCTTAAAACTTCTATCATATAGCAGGTACAATGCACTGTTTACACTACACCACGTGAAAACATCACCTACACTACGGTAGGGAAAACAACAACAACAAATACCGTAACCATTCTTTTTTTTTCTTTTTTGTCATGTTGAGTATGTCATGTCAACGGAGCCAGAGTGCACGGACGAGATGGTATTTCGCCAGGCGCGCCCTACTAGCCCAGTCGACACGCTCTACCCAACATGTTTTAGTATTGTACATATGGGAAAAAAATGTTTACTAATCATATTTAATTACAGCATTATTTACACCTATAGGGGTTGCACTGTGGGTAGGTAAGATTTGCCCACGTGCGCACTTACTGCGTCTTTTGATACTGCGTGGAAGTATGTTGTCTGTGTGCTTTTCCCCTACCTTCGTAGTCGTTGCTGATAACAGCTTAAGAAAAGGAAAACGAGGGTCTCGCGGATTACCAGTCTTTTATAGTCCAATACATCCGAGTTCAAAGTGTTTTTTATGACTGATTTGTTTTTTATAACAGATGCATGTAGTCTTAATATTTTATCTGAGCTGCTTTTGTTTTATATGTATGTATTATTAGCATAGCNAGTGTATCAGTAATTAAGCTTATGACTGTTTACTTTTGGACTAAGTCGTTTATGTCATAGTATTCACTTTCATAGATGTGTTGAAGACCTGAAGAACTTGTATTTACTGACAATTTGTGAATTTGGAGAATTTTTTTGAGTGTTTGATCTGTTTATGTACTACTAAAGTTGAACTTAAGATTTCTTTAATGAGCTTTGTGAATAAAAGCTTTGGTCTGATCATGTATTCCGGACATTTTACTGATTATTTTAGAGCGGTAGGTGATCAGTTAACATACACATGAGCGTCCCTTGACTGAAATGTATAGACTTTACCCATCCACCAAAAATTAAGTGTAATACGCTGTTGTTTATTTTCTTTTTCTTTTAAAGTATTGGCTATTAAAAAGTGCGCAAAGTTGTGGTTTGTATTATTTAATTTTAATCATTGGACAGATTCTGCGTTATTATTTAGCAAGTTGCAACAATACAATTCTTAGTTAAAAAGAACGTTTGTGATTTTGAACGTAGGATCATGAAATCGCGTAAGTAAAAATGCATGCAAGTTTAAATGCAGAACATGGAACAGTAAAGAAGAACTTCGGACGCGTTTGCTTCAAAGGACAGATAGTCGAACAGACGGACATGAAGATTCCAGTACACCCAAACTGTGAACGTCCGCGAATTGAGATAAGAACTATGCCGTGCAATGCCAAAAATAAATATATGAACACATAACGATAATTAAACGCTGACTGAACGCCGTCATATTAGATGCGTATCTGCGTATTTATGTATCGAAAATAAAAAAAAACGCATTAAAAATCGGCCCAGTACATTACATTACACAAAACAAAACTTAGTACGTATTTTTAATCGATTAAAGTGCGTAACCGGTTTAACCAATAATCCAGTTAAGTTTTTAGTGTAAGTAAACCTTTGAATCACAAGTATGTCACTTAAAAGAAGCTTGTAATCAAAATGGTGGCCCATCGTGTTTGTTGATCAAAAGAGGAACGTGAAATGACGTTAAAGTACCACACAAATACTATATGCAAGAAAGACCCAATCAAGACAAAGATACAACACGTGTAAGTTGAATATTGTAAGGAAAGGCTATTCATATCATCATTTAAAATTTATTCTGTTTGCATTTATTAAGAACAAATAATATTTCTAGATTAAACACACCATGGACAATGTCAGTTTTCTATGCAAATGGAAATACCCCTCCATATTCCTAAATACCCTTTATGGCTGAAACAAACGAGTAAAATACCCTTTACCAATAATATCAGAGAGTAAAATAACCTTTATACCAAATCCTTATATGCAGCTCTGAATGTTCTATATGCATTAAACTAAATATGTTTTATGTATATTTATATGAATTGCTTCAAATCGAGTAATTCTTAATAACCACATCAGTGCAGTTTTAGAGGAGAGTATTTTGAAGGTTTTCACTAGCATACAGTATGGGAAACAATTAACCACACTTCGTGGCCAATTGTGAATCGTGGGTATAATTTGTACAAACTTGAAAGATGACCGCCTTTCCATGTATCATGCTTAATAATAAACCTCCGCGTTATGTACACATATGGGAAACATTTACAACCAGGGCGGGCAACTTTTGTCCCAATCGGCATGTTTTGAGGAAACTTGGTTCCTTGACATAAATAAAGGACCACGAAGGTGTTTATGATAGAAATGCAATACTGCTGCAGCTTCTGGAGTCTCACTTCTTTATATTGGTACAGAACCTCAATTTGATCATGTAACATGCCAATTACCAAACCTCTTGGCCTTATGATTTCAGAGAGGATTTTTTTTGAAGATTTCCCAAAATACATATCATGGAAACAAAACAGCTTTAGGACACAGCAAGTTTTTACCCTAGGGCATGATTTTAACAAACTTGGTAGAGGAACACAATACAACTTTACTTGCCATATATTACACCTCTGGGCCTGGTCATTTTAAAGAAGATTTATTAGTCATTTTCCTATACAAGTCTATATGAATCCTGTGATCCCTGAGGCGTGGCTATTTTACACGTCACCCCACCACAGGGGCTTGATTTTCGAAAAAGATCACAAGACAATGTTACAAACCAAATATTAAAGCCCTGACACTTGTAGTTTCAGAGTTTTGATATTTTCATGTTTTAGCTATTTCTTCCCTAATATACATGTGCTTCTTCAAGTTACCACTCGTGTAACATGCATAACCACACACCTCACACTTGTGTCTCTCCTCTATGTATCCTCATGTGTGTCTTCAAGTGACCACTCTGGTGACACGGATAACCACACACCTCACACTTGTAAAAGACTTTCTCCTGTATGTATCACCATGTGTCTTTTCAAGTGACAACTATGGTTACATGGATAACCACACACCTCACACTTTTTAAAGTCTTTTTCCTGTATGTATCATCATGCGTCTCTTGTCAAGTGATAACTACTTCTCTTGTCAAATGATAACTATGGTTACATGCATAACCACACATCTTGCACTTGTACGGTCCCTCTTCTGTACGTATCCTCATATGTGTCTCACTGACTGTCTTCAAGTGACTACTCTGGTTACATGAATAACCACACACCTCACACTTGTACAGTCCCTCTCTTGTATGTTTCCTCATATGTGTCTTCAAGTTACCACTCCTGTAACATTCAAAACCACACACCTCACATTTATACTAAAATTATACGGTCTGTCTCCTGTATGTGTTCTCATGTGTTCCTTTAAGTGATTACTCCTGTTACATGCATAACCACACACCTCACACTTGTACGGTCTCTCTCCTGTATGTTTTCTCATGTGTGTATTCAAGTAGCAAAATTGCTTAAATGCTTCACCACACACCTCACACTTGTACAGCCCATCTCTTGCATGTTTTCTCATATGTGTCTTCAAAAAACCACGACGTTTACATTCATAACTACACAATTCACACTTAAACGGTCCCTCTCCTGTATGTATCCTCATGTNTACAAGGTTCCGATCTTCCTCCGTCATTGCACAGTTCACGTATCTCATCCAGTTAGAGGTGGCATTGTTCTGGGCATCAACAAAGTGGCTCGCTTTGCCATCCTTATAGATCTGAATTGCATTTAATCTTACTATAAACAACCAAAAGGCAAACAAGATTGATACACACAAAAAAACATGATACCCAATATTCTTGTTATTAAGAGCAACAATCAATTATTAGACTAGAATACCAAATAATGCATTTATAAACTAAACAGCGGCAATGACCATACAATATTTTCTACAGCACAAACACACAAGTAATTTGTTCTTCATTTATAAGTTTCATTCATGTAAAATAGTACAGTACTTAACATACTTGAATTACACACTAATGTTAAATAATGACAGAATCAGTTTCACAAGATGTGTGAAATCTATACATGTCAGCATGAATATAAAAACACATAATAGTGATATCAACTACAAATATGTCACAGATAATGATGCCCAAACAACATATGTTTGGAAACACAAAACTCATTAATTCATTCTAAAGCAGACAAACAGAATAAAGGCCATAATTCAGCCCAAACTGTTGAAGTTGAAATTACTCTCTTAACAATCATGTTCACATTAAGGACAATCAGCTCTTATAGTCACAGCAAAATTTTCCAAGCGCTTTGGGGCATTAACAACTAAAGTTTGGGACTACATATATAGTGGAAACCAGACAATGGGCCCTACCTCTGCCAAAACTTGTTGCAGCAAAAGTTTCTTTCAAAACAATTATCTCCAGAAAATAAAGATAGCTCAACTGTGAAAACTTTAACTAGATCAACCTAGTAGTTAAAGAGGAATTGAAAACATCAAGACGTTGTGACACTATATTCCATAGTAGTAAAATAGACAAAGAGCCATAATTCTGCCAAAACTTGCTGCAGCCAAAGTTCCTATCGTTGCAATCATCAATGTATTAAGGTAATTAAATTTTTGAAAGTCTGAAGAAGATTCACCAAATAGTTAAAGATGAATTGAAAACACAAGCTTAAGGATTTGAAAAACAGACAAAGGACCATAATTCTGCAAAACTACTAAGTCCTTTCTGAACAATCATCTACACATTTAAGTCATTAAACAGTTTGCGCAAGATCCATCCAGTACTTAAAGAGTAGTTTAAATTGCAAGCTTTGGAGTGAACAGACATACTGAAGGACAGACGGACAGATCCAATGTTTAATCCCTCCCACTCTTTGGTGGCATAATACACATTAAATGTCCTGAATAGACTTCTAGGTAGATAATGCATTTGTTGAAAATGCAGCTCTTTATTTTCAACCATTTTGACTTTTTTAAAATGACTGAGGTATTTCAAACTAAAAAAAGGTATCAATGAAGCAAGCTAAGCATCACCTTGAAGTCACCTTTACCTGCCAGCAATATCCTGACTTAAGGTTTTCAGTGATGATATCGCCCCCATACGGTCCAAACATGATCCTGGATTCCAGTCCCACATTGGAAAATACTCCAAGACCAGCACCAGCTATTTTGGACGTTTTTATTTCAAGGCAATCTGGCAAGGTATGGTCAGCTTTCATGGGGTCTCCTTCTAACACCTGCATGTATATGAGAATGTACTTGAAACACTCTTTTGTATTAGAACGATAAGGGCAAATTTAAGGCATTTCTTAAATTAAATCACTTATATTAAAACGATGAAACTGCCTTATATGCATTACCGCTAAGAAACTTTTCGAGTAACAGTCTCATTTGCCCATAATATAGAGGATATTTGATGGATTTGGTGGAATATCGATTATAATTCACGAGTGATCATAAAAAATAATATTTTCATGAGTACCGCAAATTTTCTTTTTATTTTATGCTAACAAATGATTATTTTTGTATTTTTGCTGAAATAATTACATCTTAAAGTCATGAAAACAACGTCATTTCACAGTAAAAATCGGAAAATTATCGATAATTTTCACTGTTAATTTTCACTGTTTGAAAGAGTGAATTATCAGTTTTAATTCACTAATATTTCTCTATAAACCACGGAAAGTATAAAATAAAGAAGTTTTTTCCTTATTCTCTCTACCCCATGCAGTTGTTGTTTTTCAGACGAACATAGCTTCACCTCTTTGTCCTGTATGTAGTTGTAGGGTCCATGGACAGGGCAGTCATCTTCAAACGCCTTGTTGCATTCTCCACAGTCTAAGATAGGAAACAATCAAACTAAGTCAAAGACTAATATTAGCTTCTGGAATATCAGATATAAAGAATCCACTTATATTAATTATGAATATTGCAAAATTGCTAATTTAGATACATATCTGAAGACAGCCTTTGCATCACAACACCCTATATTATCACTATACCCACGATCATCAGTTCACATAATAAAGTTCATATGGTTTCATCAAATGTACTTTCTGAGTAATGATCAACAGATAATCTGCAAATATACCCCCATCTGAATGTGTGAGCACGAGAAGGGAGCCATGATGACTTTAAAGCACTCATCTGAGCTCAAAGTACAATTGTCAATCATTTGACCTAGTGACTTAGTTTGTTACTTCATGTGACCAAGTTTTAATTTAGGTGTTCTAGAGTAGTAACAAAGATTTTCTAGGATTTGGCCAATAAGCCTACCAGTAGAGTGGTAACATGCCAAATGTTGACTATGCACAACACATGGCGCCGAACTTAGACTGACCACAAAAGCTCAACTTGTGAACTAAGCGCTCAGGGAGCTAACCATGATTATAATGTTTGTTGGTCTTTAGTGAGACTTTCTAGTGCAAGGTAATGTATGTTTTGTTCTAGGGCTTACAGAGAAAATGGTCATTTTCTGGAGGTTCCAGGTTCATACAGCTGGAAATGTTCCTAACTTGAAGACTGTACTCAGTATTGTCCTTTTCTGGAGTCTTGGTTTTCTTTATTCTCTGCAATGACGTTTAAAACGAAGAATATTGATTACATTTAACATATTATATTCTGATAATAATTATCTTTTAATCAAAACAAACAAGCATCCCATGCAACGGCTATGGTATATCTCATTCACAAACAAACTCTACTTAAAAAAGAAAGAAATTCATTGTTGTTTTTTTATTATTGATTTTCAACATACATCTCAATAACAACATGATTATACATATGAAGCAGAATAAATATTTGGTCAGTTATATTTACTGGTAATGTACAAACAAGTGATTTAGGTATATATTATCAATAACACGTTATTTGTTTAAGTATTAACTTGCAAATGCTTAAAACTGTTCCCAGAAAACACATTTTTGAGACAATGCTTTAGCATTTTTGTAAAGAGTGAAAGAGAGAGGGGAGAAGCTATGTTAGATATTAAGAGAGAGGTAGACTTGATAAACACGAGATTCATTGTTACAGTTTATGTAGCGAAATAAAAACATGCCAGCACAAGCCATATACTGCTAAAGTTGGATCAGGGCTTGCTGAGATTTTGACATGGCCTTTATCTTAAGTAATAAAATACATCATTATGGATTGCTTGTTCGAAGATTTCATTGACTGTTTAACTTAAATAAAAATCTGTAATACCGTTTATCTGAATAACCAGTAAGACCAATAAATAGATTAAACCTAAAAATGTTTTTTTGATTAGACAGACACGGCAATAGCTATTGGCCACAGAGTTTTGGAAGCATTTGGACAACATTAAAAAAATATGTCTTCAGATTTGCAGAGTTTTAGCATAAATATTGCCAATTATGTTAAACAAGAATATCAGTGAAACTGATGGATGCTCCCCAATGATATGCTTTGTCGATATATGGGTTAAATGTGTGGAAAACAATGACCTTGAGAAAATCTATTATTAGCCTCGGTGACCTTAACCTTGACCACAGTGACCTCAAACCTCATAAAAAGGTAGAGGTCCATGCAAGGTACCTACATGCCAAATATGTAAGAGATCGGTAAAATATTGAAGGCGCTATGAGAAACTGTAATAAAAGTGTGACGGAAGGAAGGAAGGACAAACGGATTTTGATCGGAAACAATTTTCACACTTATTGTGACAGTGACCTTGACCTTTCAATAGGGGTCATCTACTATCAAGGCCAATGCACATGTGAAGTATCAAGCCAATCGGTCAATCTGTTTACAAGTTATTGATTGGAAACGCATTGGTCTACCGACAGACACACTGGACATCCAGCAAAACAATATACCCCAAAGGGGGGGCATAAAAATGTGACTTTTACAAGGTTTTCCTCAAACTCAATAGCCTTATAAGGAAAACTGCCCCGACGCCTGGTGAACATGTTTGTCAACTGAATGTAACCATTTTCGAACTCGGCCAATATATCATTAGAACAAATGTTCCTACCATGTTTCATGAACATTGGAAAACAAGAGCTGTGTTTGTCAGAAACACAATGCCCCCTATTGCGCTTATTTTTTTTATTTTATTTTTGCCTTTGACCTTGAAGGATGACCTTGATCTTTCACCACTGAAAATGTGCAGCTCTATGAGATACACATGCATGCCAAATATCAAGTTGCTATTTTCAATATTGCAAACGTTATGACCAAACTTTAACCTCGGTTAAAGTTTTGGGACAGACACACAGACAGACAGACAAACACACAATGTCAGACAGACAGGCTTAAAACAATATACCCCCTCTTCTTCGAAGAAGGGGGCATACAAATGTGACTTCTACAGTGTTAACAAGGTTTTACTATAGCTCTAGACATATAAGAAAAACTGCCCCGCCCCTGGCGGCCATATTTTTAACAGAACACAACCATTTTCGAACTCGGTCAAGATATCTTAAAAACAAATATTCCTACCAAGTTTCACGAAGATTGGACTAAAAATGTGACTTCTTCAGTGTTAACAAATTTTTACTATGCTAGAAAAACTTCCCCACCCTCTGGCGGACATGTTTTTCAATGGACCAGAACCATTTGTGAACTAATCCGAGATATGATTAGAACAAATGTTATGGCCAAGTTGTATGACGATTGGACTAGAAATAAGACGTCAAGAGTTTTAAGAAGGTTTTACAATAGCCATAGAAGGAAAAATGCCCGCGCCCTGGCGGCCATGTTTTTCAATGAACCAGAACCATTTCGAACTCAGCTAAAATCATTGAGACAAATGTTCTGATCAAGTTTCATGAAGTTCAATATCAATATCTGCAAGCATATACATGTAGGAAAAAAGTCCGGAAATTGTTATTCTAGTATTCAAGAGAAAAAAATTAAGTCCAAGGCCCATAACTTTGCAAAAAATTAATGGACCCAAACAAAACCCAAACTTGATCTGTAAGCCATGCAGGTAGACTCCAACACCAAAAATAAGGTCAGTATCTGCAAGCGATTCAGACAAACAGTCCGGAAATGTGTTATTTTAAAGACAATTGTTAAGTCCAAGACCCGTAACTTCGTCAAACATAGATGGACCGGAATGAACTTGAACTTGATATGTAAGTTATGTCACACACCAAAAATCAGGTCAATATATGCAAGCGTGTAGGAAAAAACTCTGGAAAACTGTTATTCTTGAGAAAATAACTACTTATCCGCGGGTGTAATAAGAGGAAAACAAAATACCGGTAACTTATACGTACCTTAACTTTTTTCACTCGGTCACCCTTTTCGTCCAATTTTGTCTTAGCTGGTATCAGAAAAAGGGGGATAGTCCTTGTCACATCATTCTCTGCAAACATATCATTAAAATTAAATAGCGTTATTACTAAGTAATTTTAGTGACTTTTTTCGAATACCGGATTTTCGGTACAGGTATCAAGTGTGTTGATTATCCATGTTTGACACACTTATATGTGGTAAACAGTCAATGAGCTCAAATATTAATCGTCGGACACTATTATTTGTAATTTTTCGAGGTTTCTCTAAACCATGAAATCAAATGTCCAACGACTATTCAAGTATGAAGTCTTATATAAGACATATTTTTTCTGGACGCCCCAATATCGCCCCCAACATGAATGTTCCAATAATATAAAAATTAAAATACCAGATTCATCTGTTTCGGGGTTTGAATGTCTTGGAACATTAAGGTTGGAGTAATGGTCCAGTGTGATTGTCTCTCCACCCACAGTTGGTCCAGCACAATATTGGTCAACATTTGAAAGATCAATCTCTTCCCCCGTCAAAAATACCGGATTTAGTTCGGCCAGTTTAGCTTGATTCTCGGATGTTTTTGAATATGTATGATCCCAAAAAGAATTATGATCATTTGCTGTTGAATTTCCATTGTCCGTATCTGTATTCTGTTTAGCTATACCACATACATAATTGTCATTTGTTGTTATATAACTCTGGTCTGTATTTGGATTTAGAGACTGTTGTGTTGTCCCACATGCAGAATGGAGCTCAACTTGTGCTGTATATGCATTTGAATTGGCAGTCGTGTTTTTGTTCACACATACAGAATTGACGCAAGCTTGTCTGGTGACATCTTGGTGCGTAACTTCACATTCCGTCTGTTCTGATTTCACAAATTCGAAGGTGAAGCCATCTTGTTTGGTGTTTTTTTTATCCATCCGTAAACATCCTGTATGTTCATGTACTAAATTGAAGCCATCTGGTTTGTTGCCATCTTGATGTGTCTCTTTCTTTATAACCTGTTCTGATTTGGCACATGCATAAAAAAAATCAGCAGCCGTATTATACCATTCATCAGTCTCGATTTTGACACAAACAGAGTTAAAGTCATCTAGTGTTCGTTCTGAATTTGAGGTCTCCAAACTTAGTCTAGACAAAGTGTTTACGCTAGTTTTGGTTGTGCAATCAAATTCCTTTATTATCGCAGTCTCGCTTTCCGTGTCACTTTTCCTGGTATTGCTTTCTGTATTTTGTGTTCTTATTTTGAACTTGTTGGAGGCCGCCAGAACAGGACGTTTCTGTGAACGTGTTATTCTGGAAAGGATATACAGATAAACATGTTCATTCATCGGCAGATTCATGAGACAGATATGGTCACAACTGTCAGCACTTATAAATGTGCAAAAATATTTCCAATCAATTGACAGTTACAATCATTACGTTAAGTGTAAATTAATCGTGTTATATTAATTATTTTATATTGTACGTTTGAAAAACAATCTTGTATACTAAATAATCAATCAACTGCAATTTTAAAGTGCAGACTAAACTAGACCTTGTCACACTAGTGACTAATACCTCTCCATGTTGTAACAAGTAGCAAGTTATAACAGTGACACATTGGACTCTAAGGCAGGGTTTTAAATTAGAATTGTTTAAGGAGGTCAACTTGTATTTGAAATAGGAATCTGATACATTCCGGATTGTCTCGGTTTTGCGAGGTCTGTCACAGAGTTTGTTTATGACGGTTTTGGTTTGTGGTGGTTAATTAAAGATAATTAGCAGTAAGCTGGTGATTGTTGTATTGTTTCGTTTAAGGAAAGAGAATGTGCCTGTTGTTCTTGTTATTAAATCTTGAACAGGTGCATGCCCAGTGTATTCTGTATGTTGGGTCCTTCTTGAAATCACGGTATTTTCATTATTTATCAGTCATGAATAGAATGCCACCCAGATTTGAGAATTGCACGTCTGTATTAGGGAAAAACTTTTCCCCAGGCGGTTTTAGCACTTCGTTACCGTTGTGCCTTAACTTTACATCCAAAATCAATATCGATGAAACGCCTGATTTTCCGATCATGTTGCCCATAAGCTTGAAATGTTCTCCAGCACTGGCAAGCTCTGATCCCATTTGTGACTGCATTCTGTCCTTTGTGGATAGGGACTTAGAATGCCATGTGCTAGATTAACGAGTCGTGAACAAGGGTTAATTGAGGCGTTTGTCTCCCAATTATGAAAACATCATGCCAAAGTTACGGTCCGTTGATATTTGACAAAGTTTCGGCCCTAGGACGGTATCGGAAAGCGTTTTGGAAAAATATCCCAGAGTGTTATTTTAAAGAAAATTCCTAAGTCGAAGGCCCATAATTTCGCCAAAAATCAACAGACCGGAACGAAACTCACACTTCATATGTAAGTCATGTAGGTTGACTTACAAAGATCAGCTTAATATCTGAAAGCGTGTCGTAAAAAACCCCGGAAAACAATTATTATAAAAAACAAAATCTAAGTCCAAGGCCCATAACCTCGCCAAAAATCAATGGACCAAAACGAAGCTCACACTTCATCTGTTGGTCATGTAGGTAGACTCACATTCCAAAAATCAGCTCAACTGACTGACTGACGGACAGACTGACGGACAGACAACTGACGGACGGACAGTCAGACTTCTATATGCCACTCTACCAGCGGCATTACAAATACATATACAATAAGTATCGGGCCGTTGCTAAATGATTTAGAATGTAACCTTTTTAAAACAATTTCAAGAATATGTTTTACTTTATGAAAATATAGATAAATATGAGTCTAGCACTGGTCATTTTATAATACTGTACAGTGCTGATGTTATGACTTACACTCCTTCACTCTTTGATTTCTCCTTGACACTGCCCACAAAGAACTGTATCTCCTGTATGAGTCGATCCCTCGCCCCTAGGGGCTCCGACAGCTTAGACACGGGCTTCGCAGAGGTCGTCTCCGCCCTGTAGTCCCTCCATATCTCCAACAATGTGTCTATCTACAGTCACAGGTTACAAAAACTAGCTGCGCTCTGGGAAAAACGGGATTTAAATGCATGTGCGTAAAGTGTTGCACAGTCTAATCAGGTACAACACTTTCCTCCTTGACTGGATTTTCGCTAAGAAAAGACTTTCTTTATACAAAAACTACCATGTAGGCAGAAACTGTCATCCCTGATTAGCATGTTCAGACTACACAGGCTAATCTGGGATAACACTTTACACACATGCATTAAGCCCCTTTTTTCCTAAAGCGCAGCTAAAATGCAGGATATGGGTGGGAAATCTGGGCTCAATGCACATCTGCACAAGCTGATCCTGAAGGACATTGTCCACTGTTATGGTATTTTCCTTATTAAGGAGTATCTATTAAACATAATGCCATTTTAGACAGAAAGTGTCAGGCTGCATTGGCTTTATATCTCTTAAACGTCTGTAATCATGCGGTTAAAAAGTATATTTATCTATTGTCCAAGACAGTTGGTCCAAAAAGTAGAAGCAAATCGACTGGAATTCATTGACCAATTAATATTCAAATCAATCCTTCATTAATTTTTTACAGGGATAAAACTTGTATTTTTAAATAGTTCCCCAAACTTGTTCCTTGAGTATTTTAATTTACGACAACATAAGAGTTTTCCCACAGATTCGAAAGACCCAGCACATCGTTTAGGGGCAAATTGTTTTAGGGATCCTGCTTACATATCTCCCTGTAAGTACCAACTGGTCAATGTTTACCTCTTCATGTAGTTCAATACTCTGATCAATCAGGGATTCCCCCAGAATGTTCTTGATCTCCTCCCGTTCATGTTGAGGCGTGTACTGCTGCACCAGTTGCCATAGCGATAAAGGGGGCTGATAAGCCTGTAAGTCGAATGGCGGCGTGTCAGTCATCGTAAGGTTCACCGTTTTTATGAGTGGTTCATTGCACTTTGGGACACCATCTGAAATTGTAAAGAAGACTGTTTTATAATCTTTTGCTTTTCTGTAATACGTGTATTCTTATTTGGCTTCTAAAAATTAAATACTTTGTTTGTGATTTATGACCAAATCAAGCCCAATCTTGCTACTTTTACTGATTGTCAGAAATGTGTTGAACATGTTGCACTAAATCTACATTCATTGTCGAGCGGTAGGTATAATTGAATACCAGTGCCCAACATCTGTTTACAATGTTCAATGGGAAATGTCCCTGTCCTGATTGGATGTCAATTACATCAAATCTTTCAATAGATTATATTGCGAATTTGCCTTCTTTTGGCCCAAGGGCGAAGGCCCGTACAAAAATCAATGGACAGGAACGAAACTCACACTGTATCTGTAGGTCATGTAGGTTGACTCGCATACCAAAAATAAGCCCAATATCTGAAAGCATTGCGTAAAAGACCTCAGGAAAACAATTATTATAGAGAAATTGTTTAAGTCCAAGGCCCATAACTTCGCCAAAAATCAATGGACCGGAATGAACTTCACACTATATCTGTAGGTCATGTAGATTACCTCTCATACCAAAAATCAGCTCATTATCTGAAAGACTTGCGTGGAAACCTCGGGAAAACGGTTATTATAGAGAACATTTCTAGGTCCAAGGCCCATAACTTCGCAAAAAATCAATGGACCGGAACGAATTTCACACTTAATCTTTAGGTCATGTAGGTAGACTCACATACCAAAAATCAGCTCAATATATAAAAGTGTTGTGTAAAAAACCCTCCGAAAAATAGTTATTATAGAGAATATGTGTAAGTTTAAGGCACATAACTTCGCCAAAAATTAATGGACCTGAACAAATTTCACACTTCATCTGAAGGCCATGTTGGTAGACTCACATACCAAAAAATTACTTCAATATCTGAAAGTGTTGCGTAAAAAACTCCGGAAAATGGTTATTATAGAGAAGTTTTTATATCCACTTTTGTCTCAAATCTCCATGCCTTTCAGTTTCTATTGATAAAAGCTCACATCCTCCGCGTAGAGATTTGAATGGAACCAGCATAGCTTGATCAAATCCCTGCCATCATACACAACCACGTGATGATAGCCGAGGGATGCCGGTCAACTCGTCCCCAAGTCAACTTGTCCCGTGGTCAACTCGTACCCATTTTGGTCAACTTGTCCGTTTTTTGGTCAACTCGTCCCTACCCGAGTCAACTCGTACCCGACATACAGAAATATACAATATATAGTTCTTTTCGATGATTGAATCGTCAGTCTCGTTATGTCACTTTTCGTACACTTCAGCACACTAATGTAAGTAATTCAATTTTTTTTTATGTGAAAGTATGGAATTAAAAATGCTGTTTTAAACCACGGAGCGTATATTGATCTTTTTGTCATCTAGAATCCGTGTTTTAACTAAACAGAAGAGCCATTGTGTCCATGGTGTAAAATTTTGTTATTTTGTGAAAGTTGTGAAATAAAAATGCTATGTTAAACTCTATTGATGTGTTTTTTATGTATGTAATAAACTGTAAACTGTCCATGGTGTAAAACTTATTTTTTTTATGTGAAAGTATTGAATTAAAAATGCTGTGATTAACTAAACAGATGTGTATTGTGTCTATGGTGTAAAACTTTGTTATTGTGTGAAAGTTGTGAAATAAAAATGTTATGTTAAACTCTATTGATGTGTTTCTAATTTATGTGTTTGCATAAATTATGCATCTCGAGCTCATTGCCAAATGAATAGTTTGAATAAGGTTAGAGTTGACCATGAGACTAGTTGACTTGGGGACGAGTTGACCAAAATGGGGACGAGTTGACCACGGGACGAGTTTACTGTAAACCATAGCCGAGCCACATGATACAATAATTGCGTCATACAGTATCAACGGCATAGATAACAATGTGTATATGCCGAAAAAGAAAGTGCCGGAGAATTGTTTCCTTTGTGGAAACAAAAGAGTTTTAAGTTTAACCGGAAAAAAAAGAATCATACATATAATGATCTTAAATCCCTGCTGATATAACCAACACCGTCGTAATTGCAGAGCTACTTGGTACAATAATGGCGTCGTACAGTATCAACGGTCATGTTTAAAAAAAATAAAAGTAATTTCTTCTTTTTCAATTTAAGTATTTTTTTTATGGACCTAAACTAATACACTATTTTCAAAATATAAAACAAATAAAAAGTAACATCCTACCGAATCTGGTAGGATTTTCTTGTGATGGCAGAGGTTGTATGTGAGAGCAAGGCACGACAACTCTGCNTAGACTAACATACCAAAAATCAGCTCAATATCTGAAAGTGTTGCGTAAAAAACTCCGGAAAATGGTTATTATAGAGAATTTTTTATATCCACTTTTGTCTCAAATCTCCGTGCCTTTCAGTTTCTATTGATGAAAGCTCCCAACCTCCGCGTAGAGATTTGACTGGAGCCAACATAGCTTGATAAAATCCCTGCCATCATACACAACCACGTGAAGAAAGCCGAGGGGTGCCCGTCAACTCGTCCCCAAGTCAACTCGTCCCGTGGTCAACTCGTACCCATTTTGGTCAACTTGTCCCTGTTTTTTGGTCAACTCGTCCCTACCCGAGTCAAATCGTACCCGACATACATAAATATACAATATATAGTTCTTTTCAATGATTGAATCGTCAGTCTCGATATGTCACTTTTCGTACACTTAAGCACACTAATAATAAGTAATTCCATTTTTTTTGTGTGAAAGTATGGAATTAAAAATGCTGTTTTAAACCACGAAGCTTATATTGATCTTTTTGTCATCTAGAATCCATGTTTTAACTAAACAGATGTGCCATTGTGTCCATGGTGTAAAACTTTGTTATTTTGTGAAAGTTGTGAAATAAAAATGCTATGTTAAACTCTATTGATGTGTTTCTTATTTATGTGTTTGCATAAATAACGCATCTCGAGCTCATTGCCAAATGAATAGTTTGAATAAGGTACGAGTTAACCATGAGACGAGTTGACTTGGGGACGAGTTGACCAAAATGGGGACGAGTTGACCACGGGACGAGTTTACTGTAAACCATAGCCGAGCCACGTGATACAATATTTGCGTCATACAGTATCAACGGCATAGATAACAATGTGTATATGCCGAAAAAGAAAGTGCCAACAAATTGTTTCCTTTGTGGAAACAAAAGAGTTTTAAGTTTAACCGGAAAAAAAAGAATCCTACATATAATGATCTTAAATCCCTGCCGTTATAACCAACACCGTCGTAATTGCCGAGCTACGTGGTACAATAATGGTATCGTACAGTATCAACTGTTATTTTGAAATTTTTTAAAAGTATTTTTTCCTATTTTAATTTAAGTATTTTTTTTATGAACCTAAACTTATACACTATTTTCAAAATATAAAATAAAATGAAACTTCTTTTCATAATATAATACTTAAACCAAACACAAAATTACATCCCACCGAATCTGGTAGGATTTTCTTGTAATGGCAGAGGTTGTATGTGAGAGAAAGGCACGACAACTCTGCATGGAGATTGAAAAGCTCCTCCCTTGGATTATATCCCTTTAAAAATTATTACTTCCCTTGTCAAAAATAGACATTGTACCCGCCAAATAAAAAATAACAATTATCTCCCTTTAAAGCTTACTTCTTCTCTTGGCAAATGTTTGGATAAGTCGAAGGCCCAAATCTTCATAAACAAAAGGGCCATAAGCCCCAAGGCGCTCACCTGAGAGCAAAAGGAACTAGACTATTCTGAAAAAATGCAAGCTGATTCATGAAGATTGGACCAAAAAAGTGACTTTTAACATGTTTTTTTTATATTTGACATAGTGACCTAGTTTTTGAGCTCATATGACCCAGTTTCAATCTCTGACAAGATTTCATTGGGAAAAATGTTCTGACCAAGTTTCATGAAGATTTGCCAATAAATGTGGCTATTATAGCGTCAACAAGTTTTCACTAAAGCCATATAAGGACAACTGCCCCCCCCCCNTACATTAAGCCCAGTTCCCCGTTTATTGCACGTTTAATTCTAATTCATACAATTCGTAAACCTTGTGGTATTAAGCCCCGTTCCTCGTTTATTACACCTTTAATTCTAATTAATACAATTCGTAGTGGTAAGTTATTTTTGTTAATCTGAGTTCATAATCTATAACGTTCAATACATGTTTTTGGATCAAATGTCAAATGTCTCTGTCATAACTGTCTTTACTGTAAGTAAAAACTACATCAGCACCGTGCATTTGAAAAAATAATTGAGCCTCGCTCTAGGAAAACAGGGCTAAGCATGTGCGTAAAGTGTCGTCCCAGATTAGCCTGTGCAATATGCGCTTATGGTATTTTTCGTTACAAGAAAGTATCTTCTCAGCAAAAATTGTTTGTTTGCGGAAAGTGCTGTCCCCGAATCGTCTATGCGGACTGCACAGGCTTATCTGGGACGACAATTTACGAACATGAATTAAGCCCCGTTTTCCCAGAGCTTAAAACCCAGGGAAGAAACTGAGTCAGCCAGATAGGCAGCCAACAGAAGGTCTGCGTGCACCAGGTCGCTTCCGGGAATTACTCTTGTTTGTCCGAAAGGGTCCATAAAGATGCATCAATAGGCTGCAACTTAGGCTTAATATGCTTAATATGCTGATTTCAGCAACTTTCATTGATGGTTGTGGAAATAGTTTTCTATACAATTTTCAGTGCACCTGTGTTAATGCTCAAATGTAGAGAGTCTCTAATAAGTAAGTCGTTTTTAAACGTTAGTTCTCTTATAAAATAACGGTTAGATATTATATTTGCGTACTATATGATGTATTTACAGTTTGACGAAATTTTACGCCCATGCATAAAGCCCCAATTTTCATAGAGCGCGGCTTAAATGTATGTTGTGTCAGTGCATTTATTGAGTTAACTTTACCTTACATGTAATACTGACCGGTTAGCGCAGTGGTAAGTACACGCGCTTCTCACCTAGGCGACCCGGGCTCCATACCCGTACCCTGCGGATGTGACCCTGTTCATGATCACTATATCGGCCATGTACGCTGCCCCCCCCCCGCAACACGCAGCAGATCAATCCAAAATTCAATAGGCGACCCAGGTTCCATCCCCGTTTGACCCTGTTCATGATCACTATATCGGACAGGTACTCTGCCCCCCCCCTCCCGCAACACGCAGCACAAGACCAATCCAACATTAAATCACCATCATTCCCTTGACTAGTCTGGCGTTGGGGGGAATGAGAGACGACGATACATATTTCTTCCGCCAGTAGGGTCTGTCGTGGGCTGCTGGCAGTAGCGCATCCATGGGGAGGGACGTCAACTCGTTCACATTGTCCATCCATCTTTCCTTTTGACGGCCTCGACGTCGAACTTCCTCTAGCGTGCCCAGGAGCACAGTATTGCACGTGGAGTCGTGCCTGGTGACGAAACCAAGCCAGCTTTCGTTGTTTTATGGTCGCCAGAGTGGATCTTGTGAGCCAACAAGTGCTGCTATCATGTATATCATGTAACGGTGCATTGGTCTTAAGCTCTAAGTGCGGAGCAGTCTCCGTAGATACGTGTGTGTATCCTGCGGTCTGTTTTCGCGCAAAAAGTCCAGGTCTTGCAGCCGTACTGTACACTATGATGGAGACTACGAGGGACTTGTATAGCATGTGCTTGGTGGGGAAGCTGAAGGAGTTGCTTGTCAACAACCTGCCTAGTCTGTCCATGGCTGCAGTCGACATGGTAATGCTTTTTCGGACCTCAGTGGCGTTGGTATCATCCTAGAACAGAGTTGCTGCCAAGAGCCAAAATTAAATAAATTTCGTTAAAAGTTGTAGCTCCATAATTATTTAACGCCTCACTTTTTCAGAAAACTAACACCGGATTCTTGCTCAGCGACATTTGTTCATATATATTTGATATAGATCTTATAAGGCGAAAATAAATATCATTTAGCCCTGTTTTCCAGAAACGCGCTGGACATACAACTTTAAAAAAACGCTATAAAAAAGACCAGTACTTAAGTACTGGTTTGTTTGTAAACAATCATTTTAGTATTCCGTGAAATTGTGATAGTGGTAACCAAGGGCGACGTCAATTAACATCGTCGTTTCATTCATTAATTATTGTGCGAACAATGTAAACAACTCCTTTTAGAGCGTTCTATTTTTAATCTGGCATACTGTTGTGTAATGTTGTTGTCAAAATGGCTTCTAACCAGGTAAGTTGATCACATGATTTTTATTCATTAATTAAATTATTATAAACTTTCGTGTGGATATAGTATTGTGCATGCATTGATATGTTATAATTTATTAATTATTATTTTTAGTAACAGCAGTAAAATCACCGTATATTATTAAGAATTAATAATTATTTAGAGAAACGCCCGAGCCACGTGGTTTTTCCTGTGTTATCAGAAAAAGCTTTTTCTTTGTCTTGGATTCATCGCTGAATATTGATATTTATTTGTGTATTAATTTTTAATAGAATGAAATAAATGGTGCAAGCACCAGTGAAAGGAAAGACCCACCAGGGGCGAGGCGGCGTATCGAAATGAACCGGAAAGGGGTTATTTAGTAATTATTCATATTTTTAGCATCCAACGGAACCAACCGAACCCGGCAAAAAAGAGGTGTCGGACCCCAGAAGTGTACGCTCAGTCCACGATAGTGTAAGTTGCTGTGATATATGATGACATTTGTATTGACATTCATAACGGATCGATTTAATTGATCGATACCAAACATTGCTGTATGCATGTGCATTACTCCTATAAATACATCGACCTCATATCGTTTAACGTCATTTTGCAATAGCATCGTTCCGACATGAAGTCATGTCGGAAGCTTTAACGGCTGCAAATTCATATAACACCGCAGAATAATCGTGAAGCCACTTATTGAACATAAAATATAAACATTATTTTACTAATTGGATAACAAGAATGTTAATTAAAACTTACAAGTAATGATATTCCAGGTATGAAAACACTACTACTGTTCCAATTCCATTTGTTGCCATATAGCACAGTGTAAATTGAAAGTTGCATAGTGTACGTCATTGGTCAGTTATAAATACCATGTTTCTCTATACATAGGATTGGATTTAGACGAAACTAATAATTTGTTAATTTACGTGGAATGTCATATTAATTTCCCATTAGAACTTTGATCTTGTCGTGTGTGTGTTTATTTGCTTTATTAATTATGTAATGCTCATTTTTATATTTAATTAGGAATTATAATGTGTAGCCCTTTTGTTAACCGATTTTATCAAAAGAAAAAACAAAAGTAAAACAAAACATGAAACGCTAACATATTTTATTATATAAGGGAAATTCTCGTTTCGGGAAGTATTTTGCATATCTAATTCCGGAGGTTTTTAAACGCGCCAACACACCAGAAACATATGGCAGAAATGTAGCCACCTTAAGTGATACAATACAATTACGACAAAAAAAAGGCTACGTCCTTTGAAAATCTTGCCGCACAAGTACATTTCATGGAACACGCACTACAGCACTTGCAAGCCAGGCATTTACATGGAGATTGTTCAAATCCTTCGCAGCATGATAGATGAGCGTTTTGATTTTCTCCTGTAATTTCGAAAGTTTGAAGCACCTGACGTCTGAAACACAAATTTTCGGGGTTTTTCACCATATCGAAAATGGCCTTTTCAGTTGTCTTCAATGAGGCGCTAAAATTATCATATAATATTAGACTCAATCCTTTCCGCCCATCTCTCGCACAACGTCCTGCCTCTTGCCAATATGAGATTACAGACTTTGGACAGCCCACATGGGTGACAACATCAATATCAGGGATATCTATTCCCATGCATAAAGCTACTGTCGCAAACAAACATCGAATTGTGCTATTTTGCGATGATTTTTGTTTTGCCTTAGAACTTTCATGAGTGCACTTATGAAACATCTCCACCAATAAATTTTCAGGCGAAACCACACGACCTGCATAGGCTGAATCCCATAGACACTCTTTTACAGTGACAAAAATCTCTGACACTGTATCAATCGACCTACAATATACTAAAATCTTTTTAGATGATTTGCCATTTTCCTTTAGATGTTCTATCAGCCATTTTAACTCTTGCTCGTACTCCTTACTTTTCTTTTTCCTACAATAAATGAAAATATTTTCTCGGTTTGGTGATTTCGATATTATGTCTATCTTGTGCTTGTGGCTGTTAAAGCCTAAACGGTGGCTTTAAAGAAGCTACGCAGCTGGCACAGTTGCTGATATTCGGGTCTGAATTCCTCACCCCATTCCGAAATACAATGTGCCTCGTCAATCACTATGAGTGATATGCGAGTCTGCCACGTTTCTGACAGGAACACATCTCTCCATTTTGGTTTCAAAACCGAATCTGGCGAGGCGAACACGAACGTGAAACGACCTTCAGCTATACCTGGAAGAAACGTTACATCCATTTATAGTAATTTATTATTTCTCTTTTTAATCAATATACATGTATACAGTTATAGTTTCTTTTTAGCTCAAACAAATCATGCGAAAGTGTTAACATTTTCTTAATGTAGCCATATAAGCACACATATATATTTATAGACTTTGTACTGATTACAACGAGTGCAGGTCGATCTTAAAGTACCCCGGTACCAGTGTTGTCGCATTTTAATACAATGTAGTAGTTATTCGGAGATCAATGAAAACTGATTTTTCCTATTTTTGTACCTAAGCATTAGCGGAGTTCCGAATACGGTCAATAATACAGGGTCCAAGTGATATGTTATTGTATCTGTATATAGATTCCATATATGGTTCTTAAAGTGATAGCCGGTTGTTGTTGCTTAAAAGCATGTGAGAGAAGCAGCTGGAGTACCTACGACGCCCTTAAAGCAAATATGTGATCGCCGTGCAAAATATTAGGCGAAAACAAACTAAATTGCATAGAATAAGGCAACAACCTAATGCAAATCTGCCGATCCGCGCATTTCAGAAGGAAAAGACCCTGTGCCTGAATAACGTCCCATCGATGCCATGACGAAAAGTATACATCGTTCGGCAACTTTCCGATTTACTTTCGGCATTGAAACAATGTTGTTCTCACAAACAGGAATGCGAAAACCAGCTTAATCGCGCCAACGTCTTAAAATGACATGCATCCATCCGATCGCAACTGCCGCCTGTCGTTATATATATAGGTCTTAGAAAAGTAATATGTCCAGCGGCGACAGCTCTTTATTTGTTCCTAGGGGTTGGAATCCGGTGAATGATGCGGTATTTACTAATAATTGATTTACTTGCAACTTACACAAATATTGAAATCAAAATATTCATATGAAATGTTTAATACTTTTTTTATTACACATGTTTTAACAAGTATCGCTTATTATCAACAATTAATGAAAGATGTTTTTTAATACTTGCAATCTCGATTATATTCGCATACATACCATTCAGCATATCTTCGCTGGTATCCGCGCTAATTTTAGCGCACGAAAAATTCCAGTCTCGTTATGCTCCCATTTGATTTTCCATCAATGATAAAAGAGGCAAAATTATCAGTGTTAATCCTGAATTGTCACTAACCATTGCATTTAACACAAAACTGAACGTTTTACCAAATCCAGTGGGTAAAAATCCTACACAATTCCGCTTTTTTTGCAACTGAAGCTGCTATTTCAATTTGCTCATTTTTCAAATCAAATGCTATGTTGTGTTGAGATCTTCTTTCTTTAAAACGAGAAATTATAGTTTCTTTTTCCATTTTAATTGACTGCTCAAAACAATAATCGAAACTCCAATGCGCGTGCTGCGGGGTCGCCCGTTCTGTGTATCCAGTGCATTGACATTGTATAATGTTATGCAATAGATACTGGACTTGTACTTGGTATT
This sequence comes from Dreissena rostriformis, assembly GCA_007657795.1. Taxonomy (NCBI): domain Eukaryota; kingdom Metazoa; phylum Mollusca; class Bivalvia; order Myida; family Dreissenidae; genus Dreissena; species Dreissena rostriformis. The sequence continues at coordinate 103,742 of VMBQ01002130.1, read as the reverse complement.
CGTTTTCACGTGACTTGTCAGCGCACCGCTTTGAAGTTTTTGGCAGTGTCCCAGGGTCCCCTATAACTGGTGGCATCAAATATGCAAAGCGTACATTGGGAGCAACAGCGAGTTAAAATGGGTAATATTATATAATAACAGCAATATGTGTGACTAACTGACTATAGGGTGCGTTCCCTATAGTGATTAGTGGTTAGTGATTTTAAAAAGAAATGTTTTTTTTTTTTCTAAATGTGCAGTCCGCAGAGGCTAATCCGGGGCGACACTTTCCGCTTTTATGACATTGTCCGCAGAAAGAAAGTCTCATCTGAGCAAAAATCCAGTTTAGGCGGAAAATGTCGTCTCTGATAAGCATGTGTGGACTGCGCAGGCTAATCTGGGACGACACTTTACGCTCACGCATTAAACCCCATGTTCACAGAGCGAGACTAATATTTGTCAGATAATGGTATAAGTGCTTGGATTTCAATAATTGAATCGTTTCTACATACTTAAAGTTTTCATGCGAACAATTTCCGTTAATGGGAGATTTGTATTGTTGTGTTCACTGTTTGTAGTCTCCCTACATGCCAGCGTACAAAAAATATTCATAAAGAAGACACATTTTAAGTGGAATAGAGTACTTTTTTTTGTAATACAGTCATGTCAAATGTTTGTTTATGTCTTCTGCGGAATGTGTCCTTTATAAATGGTTATGGTTTGACTTTTTGACGTATCGGTGCTCCTGGGGTTTTACACATCTTTTTTTTAAAGCCATTCGTGTTTTTTTTAACCCTGTAGATGCATATGCGCGTGCGTGCGTGTGTGTGTGACTGTGTATGTGTGCGCGCGTGTGTGCGACTGCGTGTGTGCATGCGTGTGTGTGACTGTGTGTGTGCGTGCGTGTATGTGTGCAATTGTGGCTGTGTGTGTACGTGTGTGTTTCGTTTTTTAATCGTTTGGTCATAGATCTCGTGCTTTATCTGTTCAATCAATATTAAACTTAAACCTTCGGTTTTTTGTACAATTTATTGCTGGTTAAACTGACTGTATTATATAAAGTGTTAATGCTTTTTATACATTCTTAGGGATTTGAGTGCAACGGACAAATTAATAAATACTTCATAAAGTGTATACGTTTATAAATTCAATGAGAATAAATCAATTATGCAGTTGATTTCTTTAAAATTGGGCAAAGGGATAATTCATTTACTATTCAATTTATTAAACAATATTGAGAATGTTTACAGTTATTGAAATTGACAATACCCGCGACAGGCTGCTATTACTTTTTTAACCACATCTTGTTCATCACTAAACACCTTTTCAAATATCGAATTTTACGTTTCACTAAAATGTATAACTAACCAAAAAATTAAGATTTCATTTAATATTGTTTACATTGAACCTTTAAATAAATGTGTCACTTTAGCACTTTTCCGTCTCTAAAGGCAAAACGATTTTGTTTTAGGTCTCTTATTTCCCAAAAAATAAGCTAATAATTTAGAATTGAGAATATGTAGTTAACTTAACTTACTAACCCTCTTTCTTCATCCCTTACGTACTTAGAAATAGTAAAGAAATTCAAATGAAAAAAAATAATTTTAGTATGTTTTGCAGATGTTCATAATATTTTGGATTCTTACGTTTAACTGTATTTATCGTACAGAGTAAATTATGATTTGGTTATATGTTTATACTATGTATATCGTTATGTTTTATATCTCTGTTGCTATGTTATTTACTAACATCATCTTTGTTCTAATTCCCGAATAAGTCCTATATTTCGTTGCGATAGGGCTTACTGATCGGTAACTATATGCTGATGGTTTCTGTTAATGTTCATTTACAGAGAAACATCGCATAGGGAAATTTATTATTTGTTTATATGTTTATACTATGTTTATCGTTAGTTATGTTTTAAATCTCTGATGATATGTAATTTGCTGACATCATATTCGTTATGATTATCGAATACGTTCTATATTTCCTTTCGATAGAGCTTACTTATCGGTAACTATATGCTGATCGCTTCTGTTTATGTTGATTTAAGGAACTATTTGATAATTATTATTATGTACAGAATTTTTCGATTATTATTTTTCTCCGCTTTTTTTCATGATGTTAAAAAGTTTAGTTCATGTACGTTTATGTATGTTTTGTTTACTTGTGAGTGTGTTCTTGTTTGTATGAGTGTTTGTGAGTGTGCGCGTGTGCGGGCGAACGTGTGTAATTTTGCATTTTTTTTTTCATTTTTTTTTATTTCTTGTGAAAATATGTTTTCCTTGTGTGCCTCGTATGGCATATTGGATTGAAATAAACACCTACCATATATTCTTTGAACAAAATGTGTTATTTAGTATTATTCCTTGTTTCCTCACAAACACATATTTTCTTAAATGATGCCTTTCATTATGTTGTGCAAATTATTACTAATGTATACAACTGCTGGTTTTAACACACACATAAAGGTTTCATTTATTAAAAGTATACAGAAAGCTAAAATATGCTGTGGTTTGTTGTACAACAACAATTGGTTATGTGTAACCTATGAACAATTAATTTCGTTCAAAGTAATTCTATAACCGACAAATACACTTCGTGTGTTGTTTATGTTTATTTTCAAAATATACAAAACTGGTGTTTTTGTACAATTTTACACATTTAAGAGGTAATCGTTCTCATTTATGTTTAAATAATGATAATTTTATGTATACGCAAAGATTTAACAATAAAAACTAAAAAAAAAGTTAAAATCCATTTGCTATAGGAAAACGACGGTAGCCGTTTAGACGTAAGCGGTGTAGCTTACGTCTAATTATTTGGACAAGCATGTGCATGTGCGTTAAGTGTCGTCCCAGATCAGGCTAATCAGAGAGGACACTTTTTGCTTAAACTATATTTTCGCCAATAACTTGAATAAGAGAATTCATACATTTAAGCTCAATATGTGAAAATTGGAATATCTACTTATGTGTGTGTATACGTAATTATTAGTATATGTTTAGCATATAATAAATGTTCATGTACATATGCTTGAATATTTAATATATTTCAAATACGGCNCTCATTTATGTCTAACTAATGATAATTTTATGTATTAGCAAAGATTTAACAAGAAAAACTGAAAAAAGGTTAAAATCGATTTGCTATTGGAAAACGATGGTAGCCGTTTAGACGTAAGCGGTGTAGCTTACGTCTAATTATTTGGACTATGTATATCGACCTCATATTTATAGGAGTACTTGTGACCCCGAATTCTCAAATAGGCTAGTTGTACGGGGACGTACGGCTAGCCACTGACTTTTCTGAAAGTTTAATAAAAACAATTGTAATACTATGAGTATGATGCAGCTAAGCAGTATTTATGAAACACATTACATTTCAATGAATTTCATGTTTACCATAATGGCTGTCGATTAGTTAAATATAAACGACATACAGGGTAATAGTTATCGATGTGAACTTGTNAGAAGGAATTTAGTTGACACTTGTTTGTAGTTTCATTTGATCGTTCGTCAAAAAGTTGTAACTCTGTTGCTCTGGTATCTTCAATACCATTGAGTAATTAAATTGTAATTAAATTGAATACGTTTTAATTCCCTTTTATTATTGTTTAATTTGAGTTACAATGCTATGACGTTAAATTTTATTTCAATTTAAATGTATTATGAATATTGCTGGGCCAAGTGTGAGGTTGAGCGCTCCTAAACCGGTTTAAGCCCCCAATGCTAAAAAATGCATTGACCGTTCCAAGGCGGTGACCCCAGCTTTATTCATATTTTGTGTTTATGTTGGTTTGTATTGTGCTGTATTGTGCTGTTTTGTACTGTTTGGGCAATCGGTCACTTACCTTAAATAAAGGACCAACTAATTGTTTATAATGAGAATTCAATAGTGCTCCAGCAGCTGGAGTTTTACTTCTTTATATATATAGCGTTATTTATTTGATCGTGCTCTTAAACAAGGCAAGCAATAATTAATTGCCAATTGCAAAGCGGACAGTTTGGTATTCTAATAACGAGCATCCGTTCTTATTTGCATCGCGCATCATGTAAAGTTGTTCTGAACAGAGATGCTTACGGCAGCCTCTCCGGAAGGCAAAACTCTGAAAGATGTTCAAGAAAATAGTGGTCGCAGCCAATCTGCTCGAGTGAAAATGCTACAAAAGCCTCTCCGCACGAACGCATCTCGTCAATTATTTCCGTGACCAAGCTATTCCTCCTATGTAATTGTTTGAGATATGAAATATACTTTCCAAACAATTTCCAATCTATTTGGAAATATTTCTGTTGCTGAAAATAACGGAATCCAAAGGAATTTACCGCACTCTACATGAATCTAGCTACAATGGGCATTTGTTAAAGTGGGTATGCACGTTTTTGTCAAACATTTATGAATTTATAAAAAATATGTGAACAACCTATCATACATATATTTCAATATAAATTAAAATACAAGTTAAGAGGAACATGTGTCGAAAAATGCGAAATAAGCCAGATATTTAATTCTGAAATCGAAAATGTCTGTACAGTCGAATTCGCCAGCATGTATATCATGCATGTACGATGTGAATATAAATTTAGTTTTACTGGTTATTTTATTTTCCTGCAACGACATCTATTCATACGACACACGAACACTTACTCCGATCATTATAAAAAGACGAATGCTTAGGTTATTGCAGGAAAATATTTACGAACTATCTTCGTCACAATCGGCTCGGGGCGCTAATTTGTCTTTGCTGCATTTTATGAAATTCGTCTTCAATGTATATTTGTTCTTGCCTATTTTGTGTTATGGTAAAATATTTTTGTCAATATATTGGAATTTAACACATATAAAATCGTGCATACCCACTTTAACCTATTTACCCGCGTCTGGGTATAACTAATAATTTGGAGTGTTACAATTTAAAATCCCTATATTTATATATTAACACGTGTTACGAGTATAAGTAACGCGTATCATATTAATTTATACATTATCATACTATAGCCATGTACTTCCATATAACGTACGAAAGGTACTAACTGTTATCATTATTAATGAATTAACACATCACATATAAGATACTACTTTTTTCAATCTGAAGATGTACACATTTAATAATAGTCGGGGATGTAAAAACATTTTAAGAAAAAAACAAACTTGTGTACACATTATAATTAACAGTATTGTTATCGACATATATAATGCCAATAATTCGACGTGAAGAGAAATAGCGCAACGGTTTATGTTAATTTTTATGCCAATAATACGATTGAGGTTCAAATGGCTGCCTCCATGGATCCATCTCACAGTTTACTCTTGTGTTGTAATATATACATATAATTAATTCATAAATTATTTAATGTTTTCACTGTATGCTTTTCTTAGAGTTTGATCTGTATACAATTATATATTAATACACAAATTGTTTATGCAATATGACTAAATTTCTTCAAAATGTTTGATTACATTTCTTAATAGCGTGTATAGTTTACAAACGTCTAGCAGGTTAACAAACACTTGCACTCTGTACTGTATTTATATGTATATTTTGATTTCCTGAAACTAGCAACTTGCAAATCTTTAATATTTAAAAAGTAATTATTGTATCAAAATTACATCTTTTTTTGTTTTTGGGGCGATTGCCTTCTGCAATTCGCACCATAGGTTACGTAATATACGTATACCGAAGAATCAGTTTCAAAATGAAGTCCGTTACTGCAATTAACCTAATTTTGCATCCAGATTCTGCATTCGCAAACAAAATAGCTCCGATCGCATGGTATAAGTATTAATGCGCACAAACATTATCACGTGACTAATTGAACATGTGTCATGGGGACAAAGTACTCGTCGCTGTATACACCTTCCATGAGGACTGCGAGTAACTCGGGTGCTAATTCCATAGTGAAAAGACGTTGCCATGGATGCAACGCGCGCTGTAAGCTTATGATTTCAAACTGTTACAATCCAAGGGTGTTTGTCGCACAACGAGTGTGTAAACACCGTGAAGGCGGGCAAAACTGGATTGAACTGGATTTATTGATGAGCATTCCAGAAGGGGAAAGTTTAATGCTGGTGAAAAAAAGAAACCCACGAACGATTTTTTTTAAATACTTTATTTCTTATAAAATTGAAAAAAGTTATAATTGCTGATTGGGAAAACCCGTTTTTTGGGATCGGGTCCGTTTGGTTTGGGATCGGGTTCGTTTTACGGTTTTTCTTAAATAGCAGGAAAACCCATTAAAGTCTTATCATTTTTATGACCTCAATTTGACGGTTTCTGGGTCGAATATTGGTCACATTCCACTAAAATAATATACGTTTTGCCCATGTTGCAGATAAAAAGCCACCCCACCCACTCCTCTCCGCAAATATTTTTTTCTGTTGCAGAATTGTGTTGGTACCTCTGATGAATCATTAGAATATATTTAATGCACATTTTATTAAAATCAATCAATTTTAAGTTTTCAATGTGAAGTGCATGGTTATAAAAATCCAGCAAAATCGCCCCACCAGTACTTTCAGTACTTTGATTATATAACATTATCATATGCCGCATATGTTAAGTAGTTTGCCTATTTACTATCGCTCGCTTCGGTACTCTTCAAACATGCATTTTAATCTTTGCACTATATACATTATCTGCTGTTATACTTTGCGTGTATTTGTTTCGCTTGAAACTTTTCTGCATATGACTGTTCGTATATATTACGGTTTTATATACCCTTCTAAAATTACCGAGGAAAACTTCCATAAATGAAACTACAAATTTATTGAAAATAGCCGCACTAAAAACATTATCTATTGAATGCAAAGGCGTAATATAAGCGCACAAAAACATACGCAAGTGTCACCGAGACGAAACGTTTTACAAAGATCCATTGTGGTTATATAACTTATGTACACATCTGGCTCTGATACTGAAAACATGATTTCAACTATATTTTTGAATAACATGTGACTAGCGATGCTGATGCTTATGTCTTGTCTGTTATTATCATGTAACGTGACAGAAATACAGATATGGTTTGTTTTGTTTGTTTTTTAATCCATGTATGCCTAGCGTCTAGAAAAAAAGGCCTTGGCAAACAGCGTAGACCCAGATGAGACGCCGCATGATGCGGCGTCTCATCAGGGTCTGCGCTGTTTGCTTAAATGAATTTCTGTAAGAAATATTCTAAATAAAGAAATAAATATACTCGACATCCCTAATTTTGGAAATAAATTGATCCTATTTGGAAGGATTGGAGAGTCCACTAGGCATAAATGGGTTAAACATAAATCAGACGTTGATAATCCCGGCAATATCGACAAAAACAACTTATAAGTTATGTTATGTATGTAATTAGGCAAGTGCGTATTTTATTTTTCATGGCTCACGGCAAAACAGTAGGTTTGTTATCTTTAAATGTTCCTGTTTCAGTAAGAACTAACACCAAACTTAAAGCAATTACGACTGGTAATACAGTTGCAAGGGAATATAATTTCAGAGCATTTAGCTCATTTGCGGTGTTTCTGTATAAAGTCAAGATGAACAACTTTAAACAAACTACAACACATATGTGTGTACTTTTTAAATCTTGTATGATTACGATGGCAATGTCAATATTCAATGCTCGCAATTTCAGACCATCTGATCAATATGAACGATATGTTTTATAAACCTAAGTTTTCACTACACACATTGAACCAGTGTGTACAGGTCTTTTTGTTTATTTTTGTTTTGAGATGTCATTCAAAAACTTGATTTATGGATGGGCTAAGACGTAATGTGGCCAGATTTTGATGAGATTGTACAGGGCGTCTCCAGGACCCGATGTCTCAGCAACGTCTCTGGAACCATAGAGCCGGTAGCTCCTGGAGATCTTTCCCAGCTGGACTCCGCAGGCGATAAGATTCTTTACCGCTGAAAATGAATGAACACTGCCATATATCCCTTTGCATGCTGGGATATTTGTCGTCTGCTAAAATGTCGTCTGCTGAATTTCTAAAATAAGCATTTTCTTCGATTTTTTTTCCAAAGAATACTATCAGAATAGCAAACAGTTTGGATCCTGATGAGACGCCACGTTTTGTGGCGTCTCATATGGATCCAAACTGTTTGCAAAGGCCTTCAAAATTCGGTTCCAGCACTGAAAGAGATAAACCGTGTGTTACAACAAGTGGCTTCTCACTTGATGCGAACTTGTTCATGTTCAAAAAGTATGATATAAACTAAGCTTCAACAGAGAATGCCAAATTAATCATACGCAATACACTCATACAAGTAATTTACTCTAAATTATCAAATTATGCAGAATACTTTTTTTGACAGACTATCAGATATTATGACACATATCACGAGGACTAAAACCACCTGTTATTGCATTGTCATTGGGTATACGCTAATCAAAACGTCTGATCATGGTCGCAGCAAATGCTATTCTGTTATATACAGTTGTGTGCATCCCTACGTAACTCCAATCCCGCCCTTCGTAAACATTACCATCTTCGCCCACAAGGAAGCTGTATCCGATGTCGGCCAAGCCTGAAATAGAAGAAGGGCGGTTATTAAATTGATGCTCGTGTATAAAGAAATATAAAAAAACGTATGAACTTCATCCCCTACACCAAACAAAGTCCTTTTGAACACAACGATGTATAGATTCTGACCAGGGAGAGGGAAAAAGGAAAATTAATAGACAAACATACAAACATTCACTCAATTCATTAACCCATTTATGCATAGCGTCTAGAAAAAAGGCCTTAGCAAACAGGGTAGACCCAGATGACACGCCGCATGAAGTTATCGTCGAATTGAAGTTAAAAGGCATAATTTGTTTCAGTTAAACTTCATGCGGCGTCTCACCAGGGTCTGCGCTGTTTGCTTAAAGGAATTTCTGTAAGAAATATTCTAAATAAAAAAAAATAAAAAAATAGACATTCCTATTTTTGGAAATAAATTGATCCAATTTAGAGGGATGGGAGAGTCCACTCGGCATAAATGGGTTAAAATCAGGCGCTGAGTCACACATATATCGCGAATNATTTCGTGGGAGTCGGTCGCCGCCCGGGCGCACCACTGACTACGACTCACGATGTTGATGCTGGAGCCATCATCTAAACATAACGAAGGATGGCATTTGATCTGTTCATTGATGTGTTCTTCAATTGGTTCGGTGTTTCGTTATATCGTAGAAGGTTGGTTGAGAAATAAGATCGACATTTCTCTTACATTGTTAAATTTTGCATTTATTTGTTCAACTTGTGTTTTAGATCTAATTGATTTGCCCTTCTTAACATTTTGCGAATTTTATTACGTGCGTTTAAAAAAACTAACAAGTAAGAAACTTAAACCGACCTGTTATTGCTGTTGTTTTTTGAATCGGCGTCCTCGTCGTAGTAGTTGTCGCAATAACTGAAAAAAGTTCCGTGCAGTGCGTGTATTTGAACACACTAAATTGAAAGTGACATTGATTTTGATAGATACATACGCAATAGGGTAATTGAAATCAAAATGAAGATTTTTACTTAAAAGATTTGTTTTCAAATTGTAATGCAATTAAAATTCTTGTCGTATTTCGATATTATTAGTTGTTGTGCGTTTTTCTTTGAAGAAAATTATAAGTCTTGTTTCATACGAATATGTAAACAATTCACATATACATGCAGTTAAAAATATCTCGACGGATTTGTATATTAAGATTCTAAAATATTTTGAATTAAGAACGATGATATGTATACAAATAAATAAAATCATTCATTTGTTTAAGGTATCTAGTTAAATGATGTGAATTGCCAATAGACTTTTAAACTATATTGTCATCCTTATTTGCATGTTTTACGATCTATGAGCTTTCGTTGTATTGCTACTTAGAACCATTCGATGAAAAAATCTGATTAAAGAATCAGGGTTTTTGGGCCTTTGAATGTGGGAAGCTAAAAACATACAAACAATGTACATGCTTTTCAGTTAATAGACTACGCATCCGTTGTTTTATCTTGTTGTACCTGATTATGCTAAAAACCAATTACCTTTAAGACTATTTTTTCTTTTAACAATTAAGTGTTTTTTAGATAACTAACCTGTTTCACAGTGCATTCCTGTGAAGCTAGTTGGACACAAGCAGAAGAATATGGGATTGTTTCCGCTGCCTATATAACAGGATCCATGAACACAGGGGCTTGGGGAACACGGGTTTGCAGGAGATGTCGGAACTGAAATGAGTCATTGCCCATTAGTATATGAAGTGTGCATGTTAAAATTTTATTTAAACATCTATCCTGATAAATATTTTATGGTGTGTGTACTTAATGTTTGTTGCTTTGTATAACGTATTAATCCATGTTTAACAACAGAATAACTACTATGTAAATGGATAGAAATACATACGATGACTATTCATAAAAATATTGATAAATAAGAAAATTATATATTCAGTTTGGACTATATCCACAGGCTCGAAAAGAGCAAACAAATTTAAAAAATTGGTCCAAAAATGGAGACCAATATGTAATGTTCTTTTAGCAAATTTGTTAATATTTCGCCAAGCTTATATTTAAACACATATTTCCGCAGCCCTACTTCAAATTGGGACCATAATGTGTGGCGAATAAGATAACAACAAAAAAGCCTAATACATACCTGTCGTTGTTGTGTGAATAAGCGTTGTCGTTGCAGTAGTTGTAGTTACTGAAACATTGAGTTCAGGGTAGCGGGTTACATTAAAACACGCGGAATTTAATGCGACGTTGGTTTTAATAATTGCATATGCAATAATCTGGCTGACATTTAAGTAAATACTTGTACTTTAAATTATTGTCAAGTGGTTATTTTAATTAAAAGCCTTTTGTATTTCGGGAATTGCACTTGCTTGTTCGCTATTCTTCGAAACTGTCTAACTCATGTTTTCTTAAAATATATTATTCATTTACATAAATTGTCAGCGTCCAATATGTTGATGACTTATATAGTCAGATTCTCAAAGCTTTGGATTTAAGAATGCACACATGTATTTAACCAAATAAACCTGTCATGTGTTTGTTTTTTAGTTTATAAAATACTTGCATTTCTTTAGTCCTATAAAATAAATCATGGACTGTAACACTATTTTTGTTAAACAAATATCCTATGTGATTGTTTTAATTTTACTTACCCGTTTCACAGTACATTCCAGTGAAGCCACTTCGACACTGGCAGAAGAATGTGGGATTGTTTCCGCTGCCTATGAAACAGGAACCGCGCACACAGGGGCATGGGGAACACGGGTTGACTTCTAAGTGAAATAACAATTTAATAAGTTTTGATTATCGATTATTGCCATTTTATCTTTCACACAAAAATACACAAACATGTAGTTTTGAATCGTTCGATGGATGAAAGAGTCAGGTTGTCTGTGCCTTTGAATATGGGATGATACAAATATATAAACCATCTATTTGATTTTCAGTTAAAAGACTATGCATCCGTTGTTTTATGTTGGTTTACCAGATTATGTTAATAACCAAACACCTTTTGACTTTTATTTTCATAAAAATGGAGTTGTTGGTTTTAGATTACTTACCCATTTCACAGTGCATTCCAGTGAAGCTAGTTGGACATAAGCAGAAGAATGTGGGATTGTTTCCGCTGCCTATATAACAGGATCCATGCACACAGGGGCTTGGGGAACATGGGTTAGTAGGAGTTGTCGGAACTGAAATGAGTTATTGCCAATTAGCATATGAATTTTGATGTTCAAAGTGTTTTTAAACATCCATCCTGATAAATATTTAGTTTTGTTTGTTCTTCATAGGTTTTGTTTTGTATAACGTAATTATATATGTTTAACAGCAGAATAATAACTTAGTACATGGTTATAAATCAATACGATGACTATCCATAAAAATATTGATAAATAAGACAATACTATATTCAGTTTGGACTTAATCCGCAGACACACTTAAAAAATATTTTTTTCGGACAATGAAGATCGATATTTAATGTGCCTTGAGCAAATTTGTTAATATTTCGCACAGCAAACGACATATTTTCTCTGTCCTACTTGTAGTTGTGCCTATAATGTGTGGCAAACAAGATACCAAAAAAAAATGCCTTATACATACATGTCGTTGTTGTGTGAATTGGCGTTGTCGTGGCAGTAGTTGTAGACATTACTGAAACATTAAGTTCCGGGTAGCGCGTTGATTTAAAACACGCGGAATTTAAATCGACGTTGATTTTGATAAATACATATGAACTAATCTGGCTGGCATTAAAATTAATTCGCCTACTTAAACAAATTATTTTCACATTGGTATAACAATTAAAACAAATGTTGTATTTCTGGCATTGCATTGCTTGCTCACTATTCTTTGACAATGACTAACGAATGTTTTCTAAAAAAATATATGAAACATATAAAATAATGTTCAGCGTCAAATATGTCGATGAATTATATAGTCAGATTCTCAACGCTTTAGATATGAGAATGTGAACATGTATTTAACCGAATAAACCTTTCATTTGTTTTTGCTGTTTGTTTATAAAATATTCGTCTTTCTATAATCTTATCGAAAAATTTAAACTTCCATGGACTGTAACACTATTTTTTTAAACAGATATGTGATTGTTTTAATTTTACTTACCAGTTTCACAGCACACTCCAGTGAAGCGACTTGGACACTGGCAGAAGAATGTGGGATTGTTTCCGCTGCCTATGTAACAGGAACCACGCACACAGGGGCTAGGGGAACACGGGTTGACTTCTAAGTAAAATAACAATTAAATATGTTTTGATTATCAAGTATTGCCATTTTATATTTCACACAAAAAATACAGAAATATTTAGTTTTGAATCGTTCATTGGTAAAAGAGTCAGATTGTCCGTGCCTTTGAATGTGGGATGATACAAATATATAAAAACATCTATTTGCATTTCAGTAAATAGAATACGCATCCGTTGTTTTATGTTGGTTTACCAGATTATGTTAATAACCAAACACCTTTTGACTTTTATTTTCATAAAAATGGAGTTGTTGTTTTTAGATTTCTCACAGTGCATTTCAGTGAAGCTAGTTGGACATAAGTAGAAGAATGTGGGATTGTTTCCGCTGCCTATATAACAGGATCCATGCACACAGGGGCTTTCAGAAACGGATTAGTAGGAGTTGTCGGAACTGAAATGAGTTATTGCCAATTAGTATATGAATTGTGCATGTTCAAAGTTTTTTTTTTAACATCCATCCTGATACATATTTTGGTTTGTTTGTTCTTCATAGGTTTTGTTTTGTAAAACGTAATTATCCATGTTTAACAGCAGAATAATTACTTAGTATATGGTAACAAATCAATACGATGACTATTCATAAAAATATTGATAAATAAGACAATAATATATTCAGTTTGGACTTAATCCGCAGACACATTTAAAAAATATTTTTTTCGGACAATGAAGACCGATATTTGATGTGCCTTGAGCAAATTTGTTAATATTTCGCCCAGCAAACGACATATTTCCTCTGCCCTACTTGAATGTGTGCATATAATGTGTGGCAAACAAGATAACAACAAAAAAGCCTTATACATACATGTCGTTGTTGTGTGAATTGGCTTTGTCGTTGTAGTAGTTGTAGCAATTACTGAAACATTAAGTTCCGGGTAGCGCGTTGATTTAAAACACGCGGAATTTAAATTGACGTTGATTTTGATAAATACATATGAACTAATCTGGCTGACATTAAAATTCATTCGCCTACTTAAACAATTTTTTTTTTCACATTGGTACAACAATTTAAACAAATGTTGTATTTCTGGCATTGCATTGCTTGCTCACTAGTCTTTGAAAATGACTAACAAATGTTTTCTAAAAAATATCTAAAACATATAAAATAATGTTCAGCGTCAAATATGTCGATGAATTATATAGTCAGATTCTCAACGCTTCGGATATGAGAATGTAAACATGTATTTAACCGAATAAACCTTTCATTTGTTTTTGCTTTTTGTTTATAAAATATTCGTTTTTCTTTAATCTTATCGAAAAATTTAAACTTTCATAGAATGTAACACTATTTTTTACCTACCCGTTTAACAGTACATTCCAGTGAAGCCACTTGGACACTGGCAGAAGAATGTTGGATTGTTTCCGCTGATTATGTAACAGGAACCACGCACACAGGGGCTAGGGTTTACTTCTAAGTGAAAATAAATCAATTACATACGTTTTGATTATTGATTATTGTCATTTTATATTTCACAAAACAATATACAAACATGTTGTTTTTAATCGTTCGATGGTAAAAGAGTCAGGTTGTCCGTGCCTTTGAATATGGGATGATACAAATATATAAACATGTATTTGCTTTTCTGTTAATAGACTACGCTTCATTGTTTTATCTTGATGTACCTGATCATGTTAATAGCCAATCACCTTTTAGACTATTCTCTACATAAAGCTTAAGTTTTTGTTAAATCACTTACCTATTTCACAGTGCATTCCAGCGAAGCTTGTCGGACATAAGCAGAAACATGTGGGATTGTTTCCGCTGCCTATATAACAAGATCCATGCACACAGGGGCTTGGGGAATACGGGTTTACAGGAGTTGTCGGAACTGAAATGAGTTATTGCCCATTAGCATATGGATCGTGCATATTTAATGTTTATTTTAACATCCATCCTTATAAATGTTTTGTTTTGTTTGTACTATATGTTTTACTTTATATAACGTAAAACACTTAGATTCAAAATCAGATTTTGGAGCATGGATAACACCAATAAAATACTATTAACATGATCAGGTACATCAATATAAAACAATGAAGCGTAGTCTTTAAACTGAAAAGCAAATACATGTTTATATATTTGTCGTGGCGTAGTGGATATGGTGTCCGCCTAGCGATCGGGAGATCATGGGTTCGAACCCCACTGGGAGCGTTCCTTTCATCTCCCCCAAAGACACCAAGTACTGGTTCTAGTCCCAGGAGACGGACTCGAGAGCGTTTATATAAGCCTACGGCTTTATTTGCAATCAAGCTAAAATAAATATGTTTAAACTAATAAAATACTTATAGTCAGTAAAGTCTGTTTTCATTCTCTCATACTCTCGTACGTTACAAATGTTGAATATTTAAGTATGTAACTGAATAGTATACATAATTGCACAATCGGGCTAAACTAAAAAAATACTCATTCACTCATTCAGAAATGATGTTTTTGACTCGCATCTATATAATGATACACGTATTAATTTCTGTTTTATACCAAGACATATATTGACAATTGTATTCGACCAAACAAAATGTATCAAAGCAGCATATACATGTGTACAATCTTATAACTATTGTATGCATGTATGTAAGGTTAACGTCAAATTTCAATCTTATTTTACTAAACACGTTTACGGTCTAAACGCAACAGTCATATTTGTGTGAACTTTATAAGCTGCAAAAGCAGGACCCATGTTTATAAATATTTAACCATTTTATAGGAAAATATTTTAATTTAGATTGAATCCTGCCTGTTCAAAGTTTGCCTTGATTACACATATCCCCATGGCCCCATTTATAACACAACTCGGTATCGCCAGTCACTCGCTTGCCAATTAAAGCACCTATCTGGACAGGGCATGTCTGTAAAATAGAATATATGAATATTGAAACTCCAGAAACATCGTAAAGCGATTAAGTTTTGTATTATGGCAAATAAACAAATTACAATACAAGGCAATACATTTCATACGGAAATACTCATTAAGGACTGATAAAAGATGTGTTCGCCACGTTGGAACGATCAATTCAAATTATAAGAATAAATTAAAAAGACTTCTCTAAGAATATAACTTTCATTTGCGGCAATATTATCACTTACTTCAAAAATCAAAGTTAAATACTGGTATGCACACTTAATGATGATGTTTTTCATAATTCAACCACGTTAGTCTTAAACGAAGGCAGTCAGCAGAGTAGACCGTTTTTCAATGACTTATGCATTGCTACACTTTCATTTTGGGTTTGTGTGTATCTGTTTAAAATGTTCACATGACAAACACTTTAAATAGTTTTTAAAATCAAGAGTTACTCATACCTGACTATCCTTACAACCGAATTCGTACATTACCGCTCCATCAGATTTCAACACGTACTTAGCATAGCATTCCTGAAAGCCCAAACAGTTGGCTCAGTCATTTCGAACATATTAAGTTTGACGTAAAGCAAAGAATCACGATACTTAAAGACAATTGCATGTTGTTGTTTTTATTAAATATTGAGTTGCAATACATACTTGCCCACTTTGACAGGTTTTGGTGGTAACACATTCGGTACTGCTAGACATGGGTGAACAACTTAGGCATTGTGTCGCAGTCGCTGTAGCTAAAAATAATATCATATGCTGATTGTACGAGTTCTTTAAAAGGACAAAGATATTCAACAAACATTAATACGGAGACTTTGTCCTCGTTCCTATAATAAGAGCTTAGGGGAAAAGAGACCGAATTTAGACCTAAATACATTATAGGAACGTTAATGAAATTTGAGTGTTTGAAGTTCAAAGTGTTAATCGGATAAAGAAATGTTTTACAGGTGCAGTTAATATACGCTAAATTGTTTCTATATCAATAATTGTGTGTTTATATAATGGGCAGATATTCCACATCAGCTGCATCATAATAATATTCAATGTTTTGCTTGTCTTAAATGCGTTCTTCTGTCCTGGTCTTAATCCATATTGTTTCCTCTTAAAAAACTATACTTACTAGTCTTAATTAAATTTGGACATGTTCTTTATAAGTCAGTGAGTTTTAAGAGTTTGGTTTTATAAATTGACACATTCCTTCCTTCAAACATATCGAAACATATTCTCGTCAGATGAAAATTGGCTACTATGTGAACATTTGTACAATTGAACATTATTTTTAAATTGAATTAAAATCAACATATGCTTTATCCCTGAATGATTGTGTTGACAAATAAAAGGTTGCAACATCATTGTTGAGTGAGATATTCGCCGAATTCAACTATGGTAAGTTAAATCATTGGACGAACAACCGCGAAAACACAGACAAAAGTAAAAAAAAAAAAAAACAATAGTTTCTACAACTAGTCAATTACCTGATTCGAGGTAAAGGAATAACCAACCAATGAGAACACACTTCATTTCTGAAATGGTAATACAGTAAGATTAGTCAATTATATTACGATGCAATTTTATCAAAACATTTGACAATTGAATGATATCTCTTTCTATTTGATTATCATTGGATTTTTTTTTACCATGACCAACCTTGTGAAAAATAAGTTTTGTGCTTATGTGCACTATCTTTGATTCCCTTTCACTAGAAACATTTTTTACAGCTAAATGAAATTATTACACTTAACGGTTCTAGCCAATAAGAACGATCAAAAATCAAAGTGAACATAATCGGGAACCAGACAATTCAAAACGGTCAACTTAAGACATTTTGAAACGTTCTTTTTTATTTATAAAACAGTGTGTAGCATGCAAATTTGACCACCACGAAATAAAAATGCGAATGCGATAGCAATTCTATGAAATCAATGAGTCTCTTAACGATTTATTTCGAAAATAAAATCGTGTTTTGGATATTTCAAATCTTTTTTATTAAGACAAATAGATGCTTATCTGGTGCATGGATATAAGTTTTGTTTAAACATATAGCAGATCTAGCACATACGAGAATTTAAATTAACAGAAAGGCGTAAATAACACACATACTAATGTGTACATACCGCAAAAGGACAGTACCGATAGCCGCCTTCAGAGTGATTGTCGTGTATGAGAGAGAAATTTTAATGCATGTCAATTCTTATCTTATCATCCTAGTAAAAAAAGTTAGTGCATTAGTTTCGGGAAATCTGAAATAACCGCGATGTAACCTTATCATTGTCAAGTTTGAGGTCATAATAATCGTACAGATGAGCATACGAACATACCAAACAACAACCGACGAACTAACTGAAATAAGTTAATCAGCAAATCAAATATTTGATGAAACAAACAAACTTAAGTTGTATTAAACTTCATTTATGTACAATTTTTACAATTTGCAACCTAATGCCGCAGTGACTTGGTCAGCAACTTACAAATAATCATAGTTTATTAAAAATGTAAATTAATTGGTTTGTGCCATTAATTAAGGACACCATGCTCAAATAAGTATTATACCCTGAGTAGTTGGGGTATTTCTCAGTGGAATTGAGTTTGTGGGTTCCTAGACATGCAAAATAACCGAGGTGCTTGTCTGGCCACGTTTCTTGCTATAATCGATTCGACGATGGTTGCCATTGACATAATAAAAAAAACTTTTATTTACTGTAACAACAATATACATTTATAATAAATCTATACTGACTGAATATAGTGTGAAGATAAATATATTTTCTCAATGTATCTCTTTAGAGTCAGAATGACCTTGAAACGGCATGTACAAGGTCATTTTGACGTTAAGACCGCTCAGTCCTTTGATACTATGAGTCGTTGATTTGCAGGAATTGAAAGCTCCAAATTTACTAAATTTTAACGATAATTTTTGCATTTTCAATTTGTCAAATGTTTATATGCATATCATATTTGTATGAAAATCTCAAATAATGCGCAATAGAACCATTATTATTCATATATAATCATTTAATCTCATGCTTATTAGTGCGATGGGATTGTATTCATTGATCCGATCATTGAAACACTCATGTTATATACAAGAGCGGGAAAGTCATGATATAGCGAAAGGCGAGTCTATCACAGCATGCTGTTATTTTGATAAACGTTGGTTAATTGTCTTGATTAGTTTGTTGCAAGGTTTGATTAATTGGCTTTGTTACTTTGATCCCAGGGTTATATGATTGTTTACATTTCTAAGATCTCTCTTTATGTTTATCAGAGAAAACGTCAATGCAGTATCTCCTTTGAAATGATACAAACAATACATAAACCAGATTTCTAGCAATTTTCAGTATTTAGGGACAGTTGATATTAAACCATAAATAAGGAAATAACAAACAATTTAAATATGAAAATAACAACAGTTTTATTTGGATACCAGTGTTAAACACCTGTGATATCATTACAAATAAAATACTATTATAAAAAAGAAAAAAGAAAGAACAAGAAAATTGTTTAGAGTCAAGTAAGTCTATTCAAGGTTTTAAGAGCTATTGTATTTTAGACACTATTCACTAACTCAGTTGTTGGTTACTATGGAATCTATAATATCTTGTCCAAAAAGCACAAGTTTGGTCCCCTTGATGGCAGAGGACGACGGGTTTCATACAAGTTAATGCATAATCTGCAATGAAGATAACAAATCTCTTCTTACTTGTGAAGAAACGGGCGTGCACTTAGGAATGATATTGTTACAAAGCGCATCAAACGTTTGAATGACAATGCGGATGATCACAATGGTATGTTTTCCTACCACAATACCAAAACGTGCTATAAATCACACACACATTTCGGCAAGTTAAAGGCTATTGCGGAGACAATATCGGAAGAACCAATGGAGTGTGCGACAGACAGTGAGGCATCTACAAGTGTTACTGTCAGAAAATCCCTTTGCTGGAGCATTTTACCATGTCCACCTCCTAGCTTTCCGAAAGATCACAGAACTTTGATTTTTGTAATATGCTGTAATGTAGAACACAAGAGGAACCGGGACAAATGCATCATTAAAATAAACAGGCCACCTTGCTCGATACACACACTGCCCGGAATGTAGCCACACATCGTGACTTCACTATTAGTGTTCTGCGCATTGATTCAGAAGTAGAAAATCCTCATATCTGGGCAGTCGTTAACACGCTTGTTTCTTCTGCTGTGGTGCCGATGATGCGTGTTGTCTTCCTACCTGTTACACCAAGACCCAGCACTGAGTGTGCTACAGTCAGACATTACCTCACTAATTTTTAGAGTGAGCGCAAACAATTAAATCAGAAATCGCTAGCAATATGGTGTGATGAGGGTATTTTCGCTCTTGCAGCAGACATGTACCTACACGAGACGAAAAAATTCAGCGACCTCTTTCTTTGTGTGGGCCCTTTGCATTAGACCCATGTTCTGCTTAGGATGTATGGCAAACTTCTTCGAGGCTCTGGCTTAGATGACGCATTGATCGAATTCGGGGTGTTTAGACCAAGTGGAATAGAGACAGAGTTGAACGGCAGCCAGAATGTACGGGCAATAATTAGTATGCTGATGGTGGAGCACTTAATTCAAAAACTTCGGTGGCAAGCTTTTCGGACACATAAGGACAAAGCTACATATCCAATCCTGGAGCAGATGAAGGAACTGCAAAACATGCTCGTTTCCTATGAACGATGTCAAGAGCAGTTTGAGGTTATTAACGGGCAGATGGAACAGTTGCATTAAGACTTTCTTGTGTTTTTTTTGTTTTGTGTGTGTTTTTTCCGTTCTTTATATTTTATTTTCCTCGAAAATAGGTGTGTGAGGGTCGAGAGCATCCTACTTCACACCGTATATAGTTTGCAAGAAATGTATGCAAATAATAACAAAATTTGAACATTTTTTCTTCAATGGCTTTTACCTTAAATTACAAAAAATATTTGTGTGGGTCGAGAGAATCCCACTCCACACCGTACACAGTTCGCAAGCAATGTTTGCATTGTATAACACGTTTTAAACATTTGATCATCAATAGCTTTTACATTACAGTACAAACAATATTTGTTCAGCAAATAATTGACAATACATTAATTTTAAAGTCCCCTATCACAGCTACTACAAAAGAGATAACAGTAGTTCTCTATCTTTACTTTGACGTAAATCGTAAAATTAGTTAATTTCATTTATTTCATGGTAATGCAAGGACAGGTATAATTCAGCTGCTTTAAGAGTTGGTATAGTTTCGTACTTTTTAAAATTGTAAATACACATTTTGATCAAAACAAATATTATATTTAAGGGTCCATTTGTATTTGCATGTCCCAACAGAAAGGAAGGCATATTAAGACAGTTAAACACATGATTACATCCAAAAAACAATTATATTATAAACTTATTGACATGCTTACATTCCCAAAATATATGTTCTATAGTTTCACATTCAATTTGACAAAAGGTGCAGTTGGCTAAAGTGGCATATCCAATTTTGAATAAGAAGGAGTTTGTACCTATGATTATATGTACAATTCTATATTGAAACTACTGTAAATAGATATCTCGTGAAATATGAAAAGGCATGGAAAAAGATATTGCCATTCTTTTGTTTCAATACAATTAAAAATAGTCGACCATTTATTTATACAAACTGGCGAGGACTCATTTTCGGTAATTATATCATAAATTGGTTTTGTACCTTTTGTATTTACTAAGATGGACCGTAGACTTGAGGGAATAAAAAAAAAGTATTAAGCAGTTGTCAGTAGCGTTTCTCAGCTTCTTGTATCTTGTTACTGCATTAATAATTCATTGGAAAAATAAATAGTTCGGTTTGAAGTTATAAACTTGGCAAAAATCATTAAAACTGTAAATGGATAAAAGTTCAGCATTTTGCATCGAGTCCTTAACAAAATGAATGCCTTTGTCAAACCATGATTTAAAAAATACACTTTTGTGTTATCGAATAGTGGATTCTGAAGCCAGAGCTGATTTGTAAAAGGTCCTTTTCTACTAAGTTCAACAAATGATTGCAATGTATCTTCCCAAAATTCATTTTGTATCTAAGTAATTAAGTTTTCATGATAGTGACTGCCACTTTTGTATAATTTTTGAAAATCAATCATTGTATTAACGATATGTATTCATTTTTTCATCCCCCGTGACAAGTCTACGGACCCATGAACACTTCAGAGAACTGACAAGAGAAAACAAATCTATCATCTTTAAACCTCCTTCTTTATATTCTTTTATTAAAATATTTTTGCTAATTCGTGGTTTGCCATTCCACACAAAATTAGGAAACAGTGAATTGATATCTTCCAACAATGCATGTGGTTGATTTGGCAAAGAAACAAAGAGATGATTTAAAATCGGTAATGCTTAAGTTTTAATCACTTAAATTCTTCCTATCGGTGTTAAAATCCTTCCTTTATTTTAACTAGTTTGTCAACATAATAAAGTTCTATTATTTGTTTAAGGTCAACGTGAAATTTTAGGTCAAGCATGTAAAATGATTGTTGGTTCCAATTAAGTTTCCATCTTGTTTAAATGCTTTCGGAGCTAAACTTGTTTTTACCTATCCAGACTACTTTCGTTTTGTCGAAACTTACTTTTAACCCTGAGTAATGTGAAAGTGTGACATTGCATCTAAAGTTTCATTAAGAGATTCTGCAGAGCCATCCAGAAGTATAGAAGTGTCATCGGTGATCTATGTATAGTTTGTATTCTATGTCATTTATGTTGATTCCTTGAATTTTAGGATCAGACCTTAGTTTAATAGACAATATTTCAGCGCAAGGTATAAAAATGTAGCAACTTAGCGGATCTCCCTGTCTGCATCCACGTTGTATAGAGAAAAAATCAGATACAAACCCACATTGGGTGACCGCCGATACTCAGTCTTTATACAAAACATTAAACCATATTATTATGTCAGGACCAAAATTAAACAACGTTGGAGTCCGATTAATAAATGCCCATGACAAAGAGTCGAAGGCTATCGAAAATATCGAGACCACTTCATTATGATTAAGTGTGATCAAAAACTAGGTCAATATATAAGAAAAAAACACCGTGTTACCAATCCATAGCAACATTAAGACTCAAGCATGAATTTGTGTTGTTTTTTATCTTGAATAACGCTTCGTCAAGTTCGTTTCGGGGTCAACAGTCAGAATGTTTATAATTACGACTGTTTGGCCAGGTTCAAATCATGGTCAATAAAAAAGGCCGGCGGTCAAATCGCAGAGAAATGTTGTAACCATTCTAGAAGCGTCATTTATAATTCAATCTTAATGAAAATTGATCAGAATGAATATCTTCAAAATATTGAAAAAAATCTGGGTTTCATGAAGTCAAAAACTAGGTCACCATGCCAAATCTTCTATAATTCACATGTATTTGCACCTTGATCTAAAGTGAGGGCATAATGGCAATCATGGTCCTCTTGTCATGAAACTTGCTCAGAGCATGTGTTGTATTATCTGAGCCAAATTGGAAAATGTCTCAGATCTGTTAACAAACATGACGGCCGAAGGGCCCGGCAGGTGTCCTTATGTTGTAAATATACATGTAGTTTAATTTGTATGGTTGTTATTAACAACTAGTGTAATCATGTTGTTTTTTTTATTATTTTAAATTGCATTTTTTGCCATTTTTTGCTTGCCATCGTTTCTATAAAACTATTTTAATGTACTAACTAAATGTTAATAAAAAATACCAAGATGTTGAAAACCAATTGTTTTCTTCGTTTTGAACAACACAACAATATTTTTTCACAACAACAATGTATTATAAATAACAACATGAATGTATTTTAAATTATGTAACGCCATGTCAGCGGCGTAATCCCCCACCCATTCGAAAAAGAAGTGTATAAAGTTGTGCGTGTGTCCGTCGGTTGGTCTGTAAATCGGTCGGTGGGATGGTCGGATAGGTTTTCTCCGCACGTTATCTTGATAATGCTTTGACCTCAAACCATCAACATTGTTATAGTGGCTTATATAAGGTTTCATAAATACAAATTACATTCTTATCAACTTAAATGAGGAAAATTTCATAATTGTCAACCATTATAGAAAGTATATTGTAAATATATTTATAACTTTATTATGCGACCCCCACCCCCCCTCTTCGAAGACGCGGGGTATATTTGTTGCACCAGTCCGCAGGTCGGTCGGTCGGATCATTTTGTGTTCGCAGAATATCTGAAGAACGCTTAGAACTACCATTATAAGGCATGTTACTTTTGTTGAGAAGATGACGCCTGTCGATTTTGCGGTCAACATGTCAAAGGTCTAGGTCGCATGGGATTATGATATGACATTAAGTTGGTTCTATAGTCTTTTTAAGCGCCATAAATACCCATAGAAACGCCCCGTAATGGGACTTTTCATTGTGCTGAAACAACGTCTGACCACTCGACAATGAATTCCATTAATAATATTGGATATATTAGTGTACTGGCAGCAATTAACGCATTCAATTGTGAAAATATCCTCCGTTAAGACAGTGTGTTTCCAAAACAAAAAGTTACTGTCAGTTCATGTAACCATATATGGATTTTCACCGCTGTCTGATTTCTAACTGTAGAGAATAGTTTTCAATAACATGCCTTGCTTTTTTTTTCTTTTTTTTTTCTTCTTTTTGTGTGTGTGTGTGGGGGGGTATATATTTCACAAACATATCTAGTTTTTACTGGTAATTTTGATACTCAAGCTAACTGCAATGTTAAATAATTATGCACAGTTAACGTTGCTGCACACGTTGGAAAAAAAAAATTGCACTCACTTAATAAAGAAAATCATTTTTGTCCAATAATGTTTGCGTTCGATTTTCCAGATGAATGATTTGTGAGAAAAAAGACAACTGCGCCGAATAAATAGCATAAAAGCCCACTCGCATTCTCACATAAGTGCAAAGGGGTGAGCAATACATAAAAAGTTAATGTCGTTCTTCTGCATTACGGATAACAAACGTGTCTTTATCTCAAACTGTTTAAATCACAATTTTAAATTATTTGTACAACCTAAATTTCATTTAAATCCATCGCATTCCTTACTGTGTTTGAGAATAATGCAATTAATTGGGGAAAAAGCAAAAAAGAAAGTAAGCCAAGGGTAAAAAACGAGAGGTCGTATGTAAATACAAAAGGGCAGCGTACTCAAACATACATAATAACGTAAGGGGTATGATGTACATTTAACAGAGTGATGTAAAATGCCTAGTTTAAGGAATGTCTGGCCCATTCATGGGGTCTTCGATTTATCGCGTTGGTCTACCATAAAATATCTTATATTTATCGAAATTCTTTCATCTCAGCTGACTTATCACTACCACACTGTTTCACCCGCATCTGAAAACTCCACACAGTGATTTTCTCCCCACGGCTACTGGCGATAACCACTGCCATCACAAGAAAATCATTCCAGATCTGGAAAGATGTTTTTTGTTTAAGAATTATATTATGAAAAGTAGTATCATTTTCTTATATATTTTGAAATTACTGTATAAGTTTAGGTTCAAAAAAGGTTAAAAAAAATACCTTTATTAAAAAAAAAGAAGTAAAAATATCAACGGGAAAATTATTGTATCACGTGGCTCGGCTATCATCACGTGGTTGGTTATAATGGGCGGGATTTGATATCGAGCTATGCTCGGTACCAGTCAAATCTCTTCGCGGAGGTTGACCGCTCCTAAGAGCCGTCGCATTTTGACCACAATATGGTGCCAGCACACAGAGATATAATAAACGGGATTTGGTGGTTATAAAGGCTTTCCGGGTAATCAAGCTTCCACCCACAGCACAAGACCACACCAACATACATTTCATTAAAAAACAAACAAGCTGGAAATGGCAGCTATAATTCGAAATTCGTCTCAATTTTCGTGAGTCTAGTAAGTTAACTGGGTAGGAGCGCTGCGACCCACTGTGGGTCCATACATTAAACAGCTTCAGGCGAGGAAGTGCCTTATCAATTTCGAAATAATCACAATACACACACATGTGGCCAGAAAAAGGTTTAATCTAGGCCCGTAATATCCGATTCATATCACGCGAACGGACGGAACTTACGCTTTCTCCTGCGGAAGGGGAAATGGACCAGATTACTAACATAACAGTGTTTAAATATTGTTATCTTTATAACGCCATATTACTTTTTTATATAAATTGTCCTATGTGGTAATGAAAAGGTCATAGACCGGACGGACTCGTATGTCTTGGGGGGGAGTTTATAACGTAAACCACTCAATATTTAACTGCTGCATGTCGATGATAGGTGGACTCGATGTGAATTTGTAAAAAAAAATCCGCAAATACAACATAGGTAAAATACACAGCGTTGTGAAAATTTTGTTACAAAGATAACTGAATATGTCTGTTTAAATCATTAAGCGTTTTAATTTTATTTTACTGTGACGGAAACTTTTTTTTTATTTGAAACAAAAAAAAAACACACACTTTATAATCGCAGCGTATGGTCGTAATACGCAAAAATTGCCAAGGTGCTACAGCGTTCAATTACTTGTATTCGTTATTTGAAGCGAATCTCCATATGGCTGGTACCGCGGTTGCCATGGTATTTCTGTTCCTTACACCAGGACTGAGTTCTGCCGACACGCGAATTACGACGTATCACAAACACAGCCAGGGAGGATTAAAGGTCGCGTCTAAATCCTGCTCACTAAAATGCGCCGTGAAGAACGCTGGGTTGCCCGGCGCCGCTTTCCGGGTCTCCGCGACAGAGCCCTGCACGTGCGAGCTAATTGACCGCGACTCCCCATTGGGGGAACCTTCGGTCGTTAGCTCTTTCTGCGTAGTTGCGACGAAAAACAAGAACGTGCATACGTTTGATCCTGTGGTAAGTTAATATTTAATTTTAACTATATGCATGACATTGTGTAGTAATTAACCTCATCCATTCTCACGAAATATGTTTATTTCCTGTTTATAAAAATTAACCGTTCTTTAAAACGATGTGTTTTGTATGTACGTCAACGCATGTTGTTATTGTACATGTATGTTAATGACGATTAGCTTTACATGAAATACAATATTCTGTTCTCGCAATATTCTATATTAAATGTTAAATGTTGAGAATAATAAACAACAAAAAATTACCTAAACGTGTTATTAGTTAAACATTCTTTATAGCATGATAACCATGTGATAAAAACGCATTTTATATTTTATATCTAAAAAATTAAACAACTTACTGCGTATTGGTTGGAGAGTATTTTCCGGACTGTATAATTTTCCAGACGTTCGAAAATGTTCGTATTTTGAAAACGCTTTTCGACTGTAGTTATTCTATTGAAATGAATCCTGGCATTATTAAGACGATTTTTGGGGTCATCAAAAAAGGTAACTGTCGTCTGTGGATTGAAATAAAGTGCGCATGCGCAACAAAATCCCAATTCAGCGCCCAGGCAGTGTTTGTCATAGCTGTCTGACTATTAGAACAGACGAACAAAGACAGAGCTTCTTTTTTTAATCGCTTCTATGTTGAAAGTGCGTTGCTCTTTTTTATTGAATTTTTTACGTAACGTCAATAATTTAAACCCTTCGACGAGTCACGTTCAGTATATTTCTTACTTTTTCCTATACTAACATTGTCTATGTATAATTAAATTTCTGATTAATTGCTAGTATTTTTTTGAACTGATCCTTTATTTTCATTCTCATACAAATAAAATACAGTTATAAACCATAACTTCATTTATTCGGCGTAAAAAATCCGGCAAATCCTGATGTCACCGTGAAAAAAAGACCGTGATTTGTGTACGACATTTCGGGCCCCTCTATAGTTGCGCATGCGCGCGAAGGACATTTATTTTGTTTAAATTTGCACACAAAAAAAGCAAAGAACGCAGGAGGTTTATTGTAAAGTTTTGCTTTTTTAAAACCATCGTAAAGTAGATACATATTTCGTGAGGAAAATACTCGTCTACCAGTACAATAATACTACTATAATTGAATAATAATTGTGTTTCAAACGAATGTTCTTTAACAAAGTTCACGTTTTGTTGCCGATTATCCCCTTGTGTTAGTATTCAGGGTGCAGGATCAACGGGGTTTTCAGGGGTTTACACACGGGCTTGGAAGAATGTAAATACACCGTTAAGAATTTTATTTTTTGCAAATATCTCAAGTAATTGAAATACATTTGCAAAAATCGTTTGTGCATAAAAGACAGTTTTTCTTGCAGAATGTGCCAATCTTAAGATTTACGAATAAATCCTTGAAAACGTCTGAAATTGGTGCCAAAAGTTCACGTTGCGTAAACATGACCAAAAAGCATAACCGTGTACATGAATGCTGGACGCATCGATTTTCGGCCAAGGCTTATTAAATGAAGTAATTGTAATTCTGGTGTATTTCGCATTTCCATAGGCAGCGTAAAAACTGTATTTTATGCACTAGTTGAAATTCGCAAATAAAATTGTTTTAAAAAGTTATTTGGCAAAAAAAGCACCACTTACATGTGTGTTTACAACCATTAACGTTTAATTGTGAACCCCACACAGTCACGTGATCCTGCACCCTGGTATTGTTTATTTACAGAAAGTTGTGAGCAACTTCAATCACAAGCTGCCACTGAACATGTCTTCGACACGCCTTGAAGTTCTTTTGACGCCCGCTACAGACTGGTACTGCAAACGTTACAAATAAAGTTTCATAAACAATAGACTGGCACTGTAAACTTAACAAATAAAGTTAAATAAACACCAGGCTGGTACTGCAAACGTAACAAATAAAGTTTAATTAACACCAGACTGGTACTGCAAACGTAACAAATAAAGTTTAATTAACACCAGGCTGGTACTGCAAACGTAACAAATAAAGTTTAATTAACACCAGACTGGTACTGCAAACGTAACAAATAAAGTTTAAT
>VMBQ01002130.1:12590-72906 GCA_007657795.1 Dreissena rostriformis | reverse complement strand
GTGCTTTGTTGAATATAGTGAAGTTTATATATGTGGCGTGTTCTGAGAAAACTGGACAAAATGCTTGTGCGTAAAGTGTCATCCCAGATTAGCCTGTGCAGTCCGCACAGGCTAATCCGGGACGACACTTTCCGCCTAAACTGGATTTTCGCTAAGAAGAGACATCATTTAAACGAAAAATTCCATAAAATCGGAAATTGTCGTCCCTGATTAGCCTGTGCGGACTGCACAGGCTAATCTGGGATGACAATTTACGCACAAGCATTTTGCCCAGTTTTCTCAGAACACGCCGTATTTTACGATAAGCACCCACTAAGCTCCTAGTGCATAAAAACTGCTTACAGGTTAGAAGTATTGGTAAGAAACCTGCACAGTACAAAGGCAGCAAATAGAATAAGATTTTCAATTTTCTCAGGCATACATCTCAAACGGCATTTTTTATTGGAGTTTAACCCATTTATGCCTAGCGTCTAGAAAAAAAAGGCCTTGGCAAACAGCGAAGACCCAGATGAGACGCCGCATGATGCGACGTCTCATCAGGGTCTGCGCTGTTTGCTTAAAGGAATTTCTGTAAGAAATATTCTAAATATATAAATAAATATTCTAGACATCCCTTATTTTGGAAATAAATTGATCCAATTTAGAAGAATGGGAGAGTCCACTAGGCATAAATGGGTTAAAGTTGCAATTCCAATAATCAAGCTTGAAAATCGTGACTTTAAAGACGGAACCGATATTTTAAAATTAACTGTTGTAATCTACTTTGTCTACCACCACATTAAAAATTTGTCGAAACAAATCTTTTGATGGCCAACGGAAATATCCGTTTTAACGTATACCCTTTCACGGTTTGTATAGAAATCAGGGTACTGGGGGTTATTGTATTCGTTGGGTGAAATTTTATATCCGTGTGCATCTATGACAATGTAGCTACTAGACACATGAAGCTGACATTAAATTCGAGGGGTAAACGGAAGACTGTTGTAACTCATATTAAATAAAGAAGGAGATACGACAGTTTTCCGTTCAGCCCTCGATTGGCTCCTCTTCATGCGTAAGATGCTTCTTAGTGTTATAACATATTACAATGTAATATAATTTATTGATAGTGTAAAATTAAGCATACGCCAGGCTGCATATGCTAACAAAACTTTTTAGTATTATCTTAATGGTGTTGTGAAGACTGAGTCTGGTATTTTATATAATGGCCCGGATTGTTGTGACTGCATGGTAAATTTATCCAGGGCATAAAAACCAAACCTAGATCTCGACCAGGGGAATAACGATTGTGAACTTTTCTAAGCTTAAGATATAAATTCAAAAAAACATCATTATATGTATCGTAAAACTTACTGCTTCATCACTTCAGAACTTTCTTCAACTAGGGATTTCAATTCTTCGCTGTCGGTTTTTAAGGATATTAATCTGTAAAAAATAATTTCACTTAACCTTGAACAGTCATAGAGTGAACGCAGTGGTAATAACGTTACATCGTATTACAAAAACACATAAACTTTCGAGAAAGGTCAAGACACTCGAAATGTTAAGTCAGCTATGGATATAAAATAACACTATTTCGTGTATTTGTATTTTCTGAACATTTTGAATATGCAAACTGTGCGTCGAGTTAATGGAACTCGATTTTAAATCACCAGTAAAGAAGATAACTGCGACTGCCACATAACATATACTTTATGTTATGTAGTTGTATTGCAAAATTAGTAACAGCAATTCGTTTAAGTAAATGAATACAAAAAAGTGTTGCTTCTTATATGAATTCCTTTTTCAACTCTGCTTTATAAACCTGAAGTAAAATACCGAAAGCTCGCCAATAACGGAACACTAACCCTTTTCCTCCGATTTATTTTTAAAACAAACTTCGAAAGAGTTCAACTAGAATATAAATACAAACAGTTTCTCTTGCTTTTTCACATGCACTTCAATTCTTTTACTATAGTCCGGCTATATTTTGAGAAGTCAAATTACATTTTGGCAGCAATGTTCCCCAATTCTGAAATGCCTTCTCCGATAAAGCATCACGTGACCTCATGGTTGAACACTAAAAGTAGAGGCCGTGTTTACACATTTTCTTCCACTGTATCAACCGTTTCATATGTATGATTTCGTCACTTACTCTGACGTCAGACGATCCAGTATGTCTGTTCGTGGTTTCTTCGCACGAGGCGAGTGTTCTGGTTCGTAGCTGCTTGACGGACTAACGCCAGATCGACTAACATACCCCTGGGACAAAGAAAATGTTTTGTAATTGTCTCTTTTTTTAAGTTTGTTTGAGCGATCATGCCCTTACTTGTATCCATGTTATTGTTGTTTTTTGTATACCCCACGTTACGAAGCAAAAAAGGTTACATTGTAATCATAATGGACGTCCGTTCATTTGTCTGTCCGTAGCCACAAATTGGAATCATAATGGACGTCCGTTCGCTTGTCTGTCAGTAGCCACAAATGTTCTCAGCAGGTGTCCTCTTAAGTTGTTCAACTTCCAACATTCAAATGTACATGCGTTGTTCCTTATTAGATGACGGTATGCACGTCCGACTTTTATCATCAGGCATTAAATCCGTGCCTTTTGTTATAATATGAATGTATTTCAAAGAAAAACAATACTACAACATAATCGCTGTTTTTCTCACATAGATGAAAGCAATAGAGATGCATACTCAAACATACACCATAAATATAAACGGGCCGAGATATGCCGAACATCATTTCATCATTTTTTGCAGTCTTCTCTGAATCAGTTTTCAAAATGATATCATTAGTTTAGTTTAAACTTATTTATTTAAGCTAGATTGCAACGAAATCCTACGGCTTATTGAAACGCTCTCGAGTCCGTTTCCTGGGAAGAACCATTAATTGATGTCTTCGGAGGAGATCTAAAAAAAGCTCCTAAAGTGGGGATCGAACCCGTCACCTCCCGGTCGCTGGGCGGACACCATATCCACTACGCCACGGCGACCTGTGACCTATTCTTAAATATCCAGACATGTGCTTTTTAACGTCGCATATAGTTACCCGCTTTCTTACCTCCTCATTCCTAAGCGATATAAATGTCCCTACGCTAAGCTTCTTATGTGACACAGTAGATCTCACAATAGATATGACTTTCTCAACAATGTCACGGCACTTGCGTTCTTTCTAAAAAAATATAATGAAAATATATTAGCCGTATATTATATACTAACCCATCTGTATATACATTCCACATTAATTAGTGTCATGTGACAAATCGTTAATTACTAATGTATGGTAATACATCAAAGAAGCTTTTGTTATAAGAAATACTATCCTAAATAATACTGTTTAATAATAATGTTCATTACCGCATCGATAGAACTTACGTGTTCTTGCCGTCGATTGTGTTAATTGGTATTTGTATTCTTAAATTACTATTGAATGTTTTATATTGTTTAGTTGCTATACCAATTAACGTGACAGAAAATAATGTGTATAATTAAGTATGAAGACGACGTGCTGTTGTATAAGTCTGAATAAAATATGTCTGTCTCTCTATCCAAAACCACGTTTATGTGAGGCATCATCAAAACACTTTCATACGAGACATTGTTTATATTTAAAGACAATGTCTGTACTATTGTTTAACTTTTGTGAACGATCTATATTGTTCGTTATACAATTTTTACACTTACAACATTAAGAATGTAAGTTTTTAATCATAAATTTTTGTTAATGATTAATATTGTTCGTTATATCATTTTTTACTTTCAAATCATAAAGCATGACATTTTTAAATCCTTTTTTGTATTGTTCGTTCTATGGTTAAGTCTTATTATATTGTTTGTAACAATATACAAAGAGAAGGGGGAAATCACAACACAACTAATTTGGTGCCAACGACACAACACACACAGTCACTGATGGATAAGTCCTCGCATATGATAAAATAATTATAACGAGACCGATATAGAAAGAATTACATTTGAGTCGCGCTCTGGGAAAGCTGGGTTTGATGCATGTGCCTAAAGTGTCGTCCCAGATAAGCCTGTGCTATCCGCACAGGCTAATCAGGGACGACACTTTCCGCTTTTATGGAATTTTTTGTTTCAATGAAGTATCTTCTCAACGAATATCCAGTTTAGGCGGAAAGTGTCGTCCCTGATAAGCCTGTGTGGATTGCGCAGGCTTATCTGGGACGAAACTTTACGCACATGCATCAAACCCCGCTTTCCCAGAGCGAGGTACATTTTCTTCATTGATACCCACCTCGGAAAGTTTGCTGCTCAATGTACAGAGGCTGTCCTTTACAGAACATATGTTTAACTCAACCTTCTTAGTTCGGGTCAAATGTTTCGTGAGGTTGCTGAAATACAGTAACATTGTATAATCTTCACGACTGTCGATCATCTTGTCACATTATCTATTTCCATGAATTTATATAAAGAATTTAAACCAGTATTCGAAAGATCATCGTATCTTGATATTATTGAAAATAAAACGAATATGAACATTATTGCTAAATTACGTTTGTCATTTCACACATTATTTATAGAAACGGGGAGACACTAGAACATTGTAAGAGATCAACGCAAATGTGTGCTATTTAACCTAAATGACATCGAGGATGAATATCACTTTTTTCTTGAATGCCTCTATTATACCGATGTTAGGAATGCATTTATTCCAATGTATTATAGAACTCGTCTTAATATGTTCAAGTTTATATTGTATAATTTTCATCACTGTCTATGACAGACCAAAGGTATGAATAATTTCACATACTGTACACATAATGTACTGAAAAGGCGGCCGGAATGTTACAAAAAACAATCCGCTTGCGAAATCTTAATATTATTTTTTTTAATTTTAAATTAGCCATAAAGGCGTTTAGGTCTACAATGGCACATTAAAACGGTAAATACCCATATTATCTTCATTACCATACATAAGGTTATCGTATCAAACATAAGGTTATCGTATAGGTTAAATACAAATCTTGTCAGGAAACATTTGTTTATTTCTTAGAATTGTAAGCATTAGAGCGCAATTATGTAACCGTACACTGTTTATAGGCCCTTTTCATCCGTTCTTACATTAAATATAAACTGCAAAGCCGCACGAAGTCAGCTAGTGTCACAAGCATTGGTGAACATCTATTAACGTCATTACATATTTAGGTACATATCCGAGAATTTACGTTTGGAATTTCAGTTGCATGTCTTTTCGGAACAGCACATTTCGAACAGAAAGGATTGCCATGGGCTACATTTTAACTCTTTCAGTGCTGGAACCGAATTTTGAAGGCCTTTGCAAACAGTTTGGATCCAGATGAGACGCCACAGAACGTGGCGTCTCATCAGGATCCAAACTGTTTGCTATTCTGATAGTATTCTTTGAAAAAAAATCGAAGAAAATGCTTATTTTAGAAATTCAGCAGACGACATTTTAGCAGACGACAAATTTCCCAGCATGCAAAGGGTTAAAATAAATTTCATATACAGATCAATTCGTTAACCTTACAGTATTGCTATAAAGCTACAATACTTCCTTCAATATTTGTTAAGAAATTAAAACACATAAATCAGGTAGCATGATATAAGTCTCCTTTACCCGAATTCCTTTTGAGAATCTCTGAAACAAGTCTGGAGATTGTGTCGACAATGCTGACTCACCAGCGATGCCATCAGCACCCCGATCCCATGCTGCTTTTGTCTGCCATAACACGACAACATATCAAGTGGTTTATAATGAACAAGAAAATATGAAACGATGCATATATAACGTTTTCGCTAAAAACGACAAACTCGTGAAAAAAAAAATATGTTATTTGTGCTGTGCAGTTCGTATCCCCGTTAGTATAATATATTAATATAATAGATTTAAGCGGTAGATTTACTTCTATTACGTTTTGAATAACGGTTGAAGGTAATACGGCTAATGCTTTTGCCTTGTCTAACACTGTTTTGGAAATATGTCACATCCAGTAAAAGTGATATTATTTTTCTCTCCAGTTCATGCAGCTAAAAAATTATATTGTTGAAGTTCAGATAATTAAACTACATAAACAATACAAACCTTTCCCTGATTTTAGAAGTTTAATGGTTACTCACTTTTCACAAGAATGAATAAACTTTTCGTGAGGATGGAGGTCGCCGTACTGTTTGTGTCTTGTCATAAGCGAATATACGGACTGGAGTTTCTGTTTAAAAGAGTCTGCTTTCGTCAGGCTGAAAAACATGTTGGTACTTAAATTGCAAATACTCGCAAAATATTTGATTGTTGCTTTTGTCAAAACTATTTTAGCAGATTTAACAATAACTGGCATACACGTTTGAAACTATTTTTGAACTTTGTTTGAATTTTCTACTGCTAGAGTGAAACAGGTCAGATTCCATAATTCCGTGACAACGTTGTCCATCCGTTGTCGTATAAGACACATACGACTATTAAAAATTCAATCCACAATACATTTTATCAGCTTTCCCTCCTTTCTAATCAAATTGCATCTGTATACACAGCATATTATTATTAACAAACATGTGGCCTTCTATGTAACCGGTAATTGGTATAAGCGCGTTACCTTTTACCTTCTAATTAATCATTAGCAACTCGAGTTATTTGGCCATAGTCAGATTTCACCCCTTGTCTTGTATCTGGTTCGTTAAATATTAACCTGTAAACAGCATTCTATGGAAGTCATGTAACACGGATGATTACTGTTATGTTCTAATCAGTATGTTATTATAATTTCAATTGTGATTAATTATTTCCGATCCATTTTAATTAGTATTTTTTTACATTTATAATGTAACACACGTTGTGGTCATTTCCAGCCTATAAATTTTCTGTCTGAACAGAAGCTATATTTTGCCTAAACATATAACTGTACTTGATAAACGTTCAGTGACAATACAAAGAGATTAACAGTTAACTTTATTTATTTTATGCATACACTAACGACAGACTGCAATTTTTCTATGACCATTGTCCCATTATATCCGATTCCAAAAGGGAGGTTGTCAATAATTGACCTAAGGAATATGCAGACGGTACTCATCAGTTTACACACGATAAGTGTGAACAGCTAACCAGGCCGGCGTGATGACTAAAATACTGTTGAAAGCTTCCATATAAACAAACAGACATATTTTTTATGTATTATGCTTTTCTGTGGTTTATAGGGAAATATCATTGATTTAAAAACGATAATTCACTATTTCCAATAGTGAAATATAACATTGTTAATTTTCAAAATTATAATTTTCACTGTGGCCGTGTAAAATGGCAAAAATTCTCCTGGCTGTGCCACTAGTGAATATATTAATTTTTCTGATCACTCGTGAGGTATAAACGATAATCTAACAACACGAGCCAATATCCTCTATATCATACCACCGATCCTCCTCAGAACAACCACTGGTACAGAACTGTCTGGAACGCTCTTGCTCGCGCATGCGCTTGCTGAGGGCATCCACATAGGCCTCGATCTCAGCCAACCTAGAGTTAATCTGTAGCAACAAAAGGGGAAAATAATAGCCCGATTACGGTTATATAAATAATATGTACTATGTAATACCGAATATTGCACTCACTCAGCCTTGGAATAATACACACTTGCTTGAAAAATGTACATTTACTTCGAAACAACTGATTACTCATATTTTCTCGAACTTACTCAGTATTGTGTTTATCACTATTAATGAACTTAGAAATCCCATCGTGTTAAACAAAGTGCTGGGCCGAACACGAACATGTACTTTCACAATATCCGTATAAAGAATATGCATACAATTAGTGTCCATCTGACCTTGACCTTAAAGCGATCGGCATAGTTATTGCACGCGACAAATTGTCTTGATATGGTGAATGTTTGTGCTTTTTTTGTCTATACCCCATGATGAAGGACAAAGTTATGGGTCTGACACGAACATTCACGAACATGCACTTTCACTGTATCCATATAAGGAGTATGTGAAACTATAAGTGTCCGCTTTGACCTTGACCTTGCAGCGACCGATACGCGTGACACATTTACTTTGATATGATGATCCGTTGAGATAAATTATGTCTTAATCGCAAAATGCACGACAAAGTTATGACACGAAAATTCACCCCGCCCCAAACGTATACACAGATACACACACGCTTACTGGGGTAAAACTATATACCCTTCCGCAATGTATCAAGGCAGGGGGGCCATACAAATACCTTTTCAAAAAACTCTTCAAAACTTCGATCTTTTAAACACTCGGAAAGCTGTCTAAGCGGCTCGTTCAGTTGGGCCTTCACTCCCGTAGTAACCAACGCGGTAGTTACCAATTCCTCGACATTAAGACTCGTGTCCAGAATTGTAAATAAATTCAACAGCAAAGTAAACGCTGCCGAGAAGCTCTCCTTGCGCATGCGCGTCTGGTCAAGAATTGCCCTCATTTCGGGCACTACCAATTCGGAATGTTTGACGATTCGTTTTAAATACCGCCTGGAATGAAAAGAGAAATGGCAGTATATACACAAAGCAAGAATGTACACACGCATCTAGTATAATCGTGTTATAGTATAAAAAGTAAATGCTTTCAGAGATGCATTTTTGAAAACCAATTTTTGGCCAAAAATGGCATTCCATTGTAGATATTCCATATTTAAAAAAAAAAAAAAAAAANTCTTGGCCGACTGGCAGTCGAGATCCAAGTTGTCAAACTTGCTGATTTCTGGGAATGCAGCTACGTAAATGAAAAAAATAACATTATACCAGTGGAGTAAGTGAATACTAACATACAATGGAATAAATACGTGATTATCTTAGGTATCCGATATGACAAGGGGCCTATATATATTAAAATGAGTGTGTGAATAAAGTGAAGGATGACAAAGGACACATGAGTTTCTGTATGAAGTCACATACTAGCTATACGTGTTTAATTTATAAATGTAATTACAAATAGTGTTTATTACCCTGAATACCTTAGTGTTGATGTTTTGTTCCGTTCATTTAGTTTTGATCGTGGAAAATGCCATATAACTCTTTCATTAAATAACAGTTCAAATAAATACGACGCAGAAGGTCAAGCAGTACAAAGCAGTAAACCAAGAAATCAAGAAACGCATGAAAAGGGCTTAAGAAAAGTAGATTAAAGAACAGTACCAGGACATTGATGAAAACCTGAAGAACAACAACAGCAAGAAAGCATACCAGCTGGTGAAAGATCTGACAAGCATAAAGAAAGAGCGAACCACCACAATCCATGATAAAGAAGAAAAAGCTGACAGAGGAACAAGACATCCTAACGGGATGGACTGCATACTGCTCAGAGCTGTACAACTTTAGAACCACAGGAGACCATGAAGTCCCGAATATACCTCCAGCAACCAACAACGATTACCACCACATCCTTCGTGAAGAAGTTGAAGCAGCAATCAGATCGCTGAAGTAAGGTAAATCAGCAGGAGTGAACAACATCCCAGAGCTGGTGCAGGCAGGGGGAGATGACCAGCGCTTTACTGACCATCTGCAACAAGATCTGGCTAACAGGTAAATGGCCCACACCGTGGAAGAAATTCATCATCATCAACCTCCCCAAGGCAACTAACAACTGTGCGAGAACTACAGAACTATCAGCCTCAGCAGCCACCCTAGCAAAGATTTTGCTAAACAGACTGAAGCGGCAAGCGGAAAAGATTATCGCTGAAGAGCAGACAGGCTTCAGACAAGGGCGCAGTACAACATACCAGGTCTTCAATCTCAGGCTTCTGTGCGAGAGGTACCTACAACATCAACTAGACCTCTTCCATGTCTTCATTGATTTTAAGAAGGCATT
Organism: Dreissena rostriformis; assembly: GCA_007657795.1. Classification (NCBI taxonomy): domain Eukaryota; kingdom Metazoa; phylum Mollusca; class Bivalvia; order Myida; family Dreissenidae; genus Dreissena; species Dreissena rostriformis. The sequence continues at coordinate 63,115 of VMBQ01002130.1, read as the reverse complement.
TGACAGGTTATGGTATGCAGCATTGTAAGTCAACATGAGGCTGTACAACATCAACGCCAACCTGACCCGAGTCATCGAACACCTCTATGACAAAGCGACCAGTGCTGTCTACTTCAAAAGCAGCATAGGGGACTGGTTCAAAACCACAGTCGGGGTGAGAAGAGGCTGTTTGCTCTCGCCCACATTCTTCAACAACTTCCTGGAAAGTATTATGACTGACGCAATGGAAGACCACGACGGGACAGTCAGCATTGGCGGCAGAAACATCACAAACTTTCTTTTTGCCGATTACATAGATGGCCTAGCTGGGAGCGAAAATGAGCTTAAGAACCAAGTGGAGCGATTGGACAAAACCTCCAAAGCCTTCGGCGTGAAGATCAGTGCAGAGAAGACCAAACTGATGACCAACAATATCAATGACATTAGCACTAACACTAGAGTCTGTGACGAGAACCTAAAAACCGTCAACGGCTTCAAATATCTGGGAGCAATCGTCACAGATGCAGGATCAAAGCCTGAAATACTCGCCAGAGTCGCATAAACCACAGCAGCGCTCACAAAACTTAAGACCATCTGGAAAGACAAAAACATAGCCTTCAGACCAAAGGTCAGACTGATGCGCGATCTAGTCATGCCCATATGTGTGTACGCCTGCGAGTCATGGACACTAACAGTGGACTTGGAGAGAAGGATACAGGCCATGGAAATGAGATGCTTCCGAAGACTCTTCGGCATCTCCTACAAAGACCGCATCATCATCGAGGAGGTCCTAAACAGAATCAGTAATGCCATCGGACCCCACCAAGATATAATGACCACCATGAAAAGAAAACGGAAACTTATGTGGTATGGGCATGTCTCCCGCTCAACAAGGCTTGCCAAGACAGTGCTACAAGGCACAGTACAAGGAGGGAAGAAGAGGGGTAGACACATTAAACGATGGGAAGATATCATCTCAGAATTGACATGGATGATGCTTAGCGAGGCCTTGAGACAATACAAAAGACGAGAGGAATGGAGAGAGTTGGTTGATACGTAAACTGTGGTATCCAAACAGTAGTCCAGACTACGGGTTAAGTAAAGTGAAGCTCCTCAATTGAACCATACATGCAAAGTACGAACTATAATCGTGACATAACTGCTTGAACTTACGGACAACTAACATATGCGAGTTGCCAGTCCCCATACAGGTCGAGTTCATTAGGAACAGGCGTGTTTTTCGTATGCAATCTGGATATGACCGCATTGGTGACGTCATTTCTATGACGTCACTAAGTTCCGAGTCGTGCCAGAGAAGCAGCTGGCTACTGGCCGGAATCTCTGTCAGTTCGGCGATTTTCTCCTGCAGGTAAGGGTGCCTGAAGAGGAAAACAACACATTTGCATATGTATTTAAATCATTTATAAATAGTTGCAAGTAAATTGTCGTGTGTGTTGGTTTTCATGTTTAGTTTTTTGTCGTTTTTTGTTCTCAACGTCGACGTGGTAGGCTACAGCCAAATATGGAGAGAAGTTCGGAATATTTATTTTTTTTTCGAAAAAATAAATAAATGTTTAAATGTATATTTAATTTACATTCACTACAACATACAAATTCTGAGAGAAGAATGTAACAAAACATTCATTAAACAAATATAACATAATACATGTAAGGATAAAGCCGAAAAAATATTAAGTCAATCAAATCTTAATTTGTCTACACTAAATATATACAAACATCGCAATAGAATGAAGCGTGTCTAACCGCTTAACTAGTTTAAGATAGACAAGTCAACGTACATAATGACTAAGGAATGAAAAATAAAAATAATTGTGATGTGGGTCTATTTGATTTATAAGTGTGCTATGCGGTAAATAAGTGTGAAATGTGATGAATTAAAATCAATTTGTGAACAGTACTCGTGGAGAGGGGTTCTTATTATTTTTTGGCAAACCAAAAACGGTCTTGTTATTTTCCTCTCTAATAACAACGAATCAAGAGTATTTCAATAAAATATCAACCAAAATACAAATCTAATCCACGCACGTATCTTCTGGTCCCACGTAAAGGACCAGGTGCTCGGCGGTGCAGCAGGAAAACATCTGCAGTTGCACCGAGAATGCAAGTTTCTCCACCGTGTCGAAGAAGTGCTCGAACGTCCACATCTTTTGCACGTTCAGCTCCATCAATCCCGCCAACATCGGCACCAAGATTGCTTTCAGCGACCTTATACAATACAACATAATGCAATGTAAAGCAATGCAAAACAATACCATGCAATAACAAACAATGCTATGTTTTCAGAAGTTTTCGTAATACACATATAATAATGTCACAAACGAGGGTTATGATGGCCCAGAAGCGATCACATGAGTTCGAGGTAAACTAATTGTCAAAGCTTGACACGGTGACCTAGTTTTTGGACACGTATGACTTGGGGTAGGTTTTGTCAAAAATAACATCCTGACCAATTTCCACCAAGATTGAGTTAAACATTTGGTGTTTCTTAACGTGTATTAGGTGATTTATTTTTAGGACGCACGTGACCCAGGTTCAAACTCTGTCTAGATATTTAAAAGATAAACATTCTCACAAAGTTTCGTCAAGATTGAGTAATAAATATGGCTTCTACTGTGGTAACAAGGTTTTTCTAAGATAAGCACTGGTGAACTAGTGTTTTGGACGCATGTAACTCAGCTTAGATATCGTTAAGATAAACAATCTTACCAAGTTTCATCGAGATTCAGTCATAAATGTGGCCTCCAAAGTGGCTAAAATTATCTCAAAGCTTTGAACAGAAGAGCTAGTTTTTGACGAACATGACCCAGATTCAAATTCGGTCCAGATATTATCAAGTAAATTACTGTAATCATTCTTTCTGACAAAATGTAATCAAGATTGAGTCATAAATGTGGCATCTATAATGATAACAAGAGTTTCCATATATTTGACCGCATAACCTAGTTTTCGAAGCACATGACCCAGATTCGAACTCCTTCTAAATACTGTAAAAATAAATAATCTAACCAAGTTTCATAGATATTAAGTCTGAGGCTGGGTCATAAATGTGTCCTATATAGTGATAGTGAGCTGTTTTCTAAGATTTCACTTGGTTTGCTAGTTTTTAGACGCATATTACCCAGATTCGAACTTCGCCTATATATGATCAATATTTACATTCTGACGTAGTTTTAACAAGATTGAGTCATACTTTTGGCCTAAACAGCGATACCAGGGTTCTTCTAGGATTCGACCTGCTTACCTAGTTTTTGGACGCACTTGTACTAGATTCGAACTTAGGATAGATTTTTTTCAAGATAAACATTCTGAGAAAGTTTCATCAACTTGGATGAAAATGTTTGCCTCTACTGCGACGAGTTAAAAGTTGACGCGTCACACGACGGACGACGCACATGAGACGGACGCCGGGCATAGGGTGATCACAAAAGCTCACCCTGAGCACCTATTATTTGCCTACTTGGAAAGATAGCATGTGTCGGGCAGTTTATGACTCCACTTGATGTCGCCTTTTGGACTGATCTGGACACCGGATATCGCTCCTTCCGGTTTCTGTGACGTGATCATGTGCCTTTAACAGAAACAAAGCAAGCACATAGTACATGTATACAAATAACTCTATAAAGGTGACATTACATTTATTAAATAGCACTATTTCTAAGAATGTGCACCAAAAAAATATTAAAACGAAATATATATAAACACAAATTGGCTAAGCTCGACTTGATTTGATGTGGTTTCACGGTGTATGCGAAAATGGGTGCAAAAATTTATAAATAATGAAAAAGAAATAAATTAGTTGATGGTTTGTGAAAAAGTACATTTCTCATACGGCTATTGAAGTACCCCCGCGACTGTGATTCCTTTTTTTATTTAAACATAAATCATACTTTGAAACTAAGCAAATCACGTTTTAAAGCATTAAACATCGTCAATATTTAGCACAAGTATAGTATTTTCTGTAAGTAACGTGTTTTCAATATTGTCCCAAACAGTTCATTTATCTTAACTTCCTCTTTTGGCTAATTGACAACATGCAAAAGCAAAGATCGCCCCCACCTTTCAGTTTGTCAAAGGTTAATGGTCCAGGGATTTAAAATAAATTTATGATATAAGGCAACGCTTTGTTATTTTCTATCAACGAGTGAATTACAAACCCATAATAATAGACTGCGGTATGGGCTATATATTGGAAACAAGAGCACCGCATAGCGGGTGCCAACGCTCGGCTGTGGGTGCTTGGATTTTGTTTTTTTGACCTTTGACCTTCATTGACCTTGACCTTTTCACCACTCAAAATGTGCAGGTCCATGAGATACACATGAAAAACCAAAAAAAAAAGTTGTTTTGACCTTTGACCTTGAAGGATGACCTTGACCTTGACTTTTCACCACTCAAAATGTGCAGCTCAATGAGATACACATGCATGCCAGATATCAAGTTGCTATCTTCAATATTGCAAAAGATAAGGCCTACGTCAAAGTTTTCGGACGCTGCGTACGGCGGTAGAGCTGACTATGACAATACCTCGGGTTTACTTCGAAAACAGCCGAGCTAAAAACATATCTGTAGGCACAAACACAACTGACGCATCTCAAAAATTGATAAGCACATACCGTTTCAACTGTTATTTTGAATGGAAATGTCATTGGTGGATAAAATGGGTCAGCGTTGCTTTAATCTACACATAACAAGGTGTTTTTTTTCTAAAGTTGTGGAGATCCGGATGGCACACACCTATTGGTTAACTTGGGGTTTGATTGACATGTAGCAACTGGCCAAGAGTTGAAATTCGGGTCTTCAAACTTTGTAAACACCAGCTCTTTTAAATATGTAAATTAAAACAACACTGACCTATTAAACGTAGCAATTGTAGGTTTTTGTTTCCAAATAGTTATTGTTGATATGATATGTGATTTTAAAAGCATTTGCAAAGGGTCCGCTTGGTTTGAACCTTAAAATTGTTGTTTAATTTTCAAATTCTAGCCCATTTCGTAGTAAGTCTATTGGTTGAAACGTTAGCTCACATAGTCTCTGCGTTGCTGCGGCCCCCGAAGGGCTGGAAGGGCAGCATCCCGGTGCTCACATGGTACAGCGTGACCCCGAGACTCCAAAGGTCAACCGAGGCGTCGAAGTCTTGCTGACCGGGTCGCCGCAACACGGCTTGCTCGTACATTCTCGGATACTGTGTAAAAACAAAATTAGTTTTAGTTAAGTTTAAACCTATTTATTTTAGCTCAATTGCATTTAAAGTACTAACTACTGATTTAAAACGCTCTCGAATCCGTTTCCTGGGTCTTGAACCAGTACTTGGTGAAACGAATGCACCCATAGTGGAGATCGAACCCGTGACCTCCCGGTCGCTAGGCGGACACCATATCCAATACAACACGGCGACTATTACAAATAAAATGAGCCGCGTTCTGTAAACACTGGGTTGCGTGAAATGTCGTCCCAGATTAGCCTGTGTAGTCCGTGCAGGCTAATCAGGGATGTCATTTCCGCGTTTATGGATTGTTTTGTTTAAAGAAAGTCTCTCCTCCCAGAAAGTGTCGTCCCTGATTAGCCTGTGCTTGGCTTTACGCATTTACCAGTTCCGTAACATGTTACATACCAGATATTCTTCAGTTCCGTATATAGAGGTAAATGTTACAAACCAGATATTCTTCAGCTCCGTATATAGAGGTAAATATAACGTACCAGATATTCTTTAGTTCCGTATATAGAGGTAAATGTTACATACCAGATATTCTTCAGTTCCGTATATAGAGGTGAATGTTACGTACCAGATATTCTTCAGTTCCGTATATATAGGTAAATGTTCCATGCCAGATATTCTTTAGTTCCGTATATAGAGGTAAATGTTACGTACCAGATATTCTTCAGTTCCGTATATAGAGGAAAATGTTACATACCAGATATAACTTCGTTCCGTATATGGAGGTAAATGTTTCATATCAGATATTCTTCCGTTCCGTATAAAGAAGTAAATGTTTCATAACAGATATTCTTCAGTTCCGTATATAGAAGAAAATGTTTCATACCAAATATTATTCAGTTCCGTATATAGAAGTAAATGTTTCACACCAGATATTCTTCGGTTCCGTATATAGGGGAAAATATTTCATACCAGATCTTCTCGAGTATATAAAGGTAAATGTTACATACCAGATATTCTTCAGTTCCGTATATTGAGGTAAATGTTTCATCTTCCTGAAGCTCACGCGCAGCCCCAAAGTCTGTCAGTTTGTACAAAGAACTGTAAAAACAACGTCCATAAAATGCATAAATATAATTCGACCCACCTGTTAAACATGTCAATGATAAAATCAACAAATAAATAATAAACATGCATAAAAAAATAACTGGACGACGGTGCAAAGAGGTCTTATGTACTTTCAAGTTATAATTTTGTGCAAAATACTAGGAAATCAGAAATCATACTCGTAAATTTGAAGAAATACAATATATATTTGCATGTTGTTTTTTTCTAAATAAGCGGTTTCCATTTTTTACTGCAGTTAATGTAATAAATACTTAGGTGGCTGAGTGCTCGATCTATCATTTTAGCAAATTTACCTGCCATCGTCGGCGATGTACCGCATAATATTTCCAGGTTTGATGTCCCGATGAATGTAGCCACACTCTCGTATGTAGCGAATTCCGTTTGCTGTCAAATGTATAGTATAGCTATATATCTAGAGTAGCCTTTATATTGCTGTCCCAAAATACTTTTAAGTTTTAATTAAATACAAAATAAAATTGAAATAAATATCATTTTCACAAATAACAATGTTGTTTTATTTCATTTTAACGAATTTTTAAACGTGAAGCTTTTATTAAAAATGAATTTCAAGAATGAAAAGTAAGGATAAAATTATAAAAAAAAAAATCTTGAAATCTTTGAATGGGCAATGTGCCGTCCTGGATCGCTACCTGTAGCCTGCAGAGGCTGACTATTACAAACTAAATAACGTACGTATATTACGTAAAATATGAAATGTACGTCGAAAATAAAAATGTAACATCGCTCTGAGAAAACGGCGCTTGATGCATGTGCGTAGTGTCGTTACAGATTAGCCTGTGCATCCGAACAGGCTAATCAGGGACGACTATTTCCGCCTGGACTGGATTTTCGCTAAGAAGAGACTTCCTTTACACAATAAATACCATAAACGCGGAAAGAATCGTCCCTGATGATTAGCCGGACTGCACAGGTAATCTGGGACGACACTTTACGAACATGCATTAAACCCCGTATTATTAGAGCGAGGCTATAATGCAGTACATGCATTTACCGATATGTTTCAGGAACAGAAGAAACTCTGTCTCCGGGAAACCGAATGCGTACTGAGGCTGCTCAAGCATCGAATACAATGATCCGCCCGCGCAATATTCCATCACCAGAACCTCGGTGTTTGTGTCCGTCTGAAACATGTACAAATGAGTCTCGCTCTGAGAAAACGGGGTTAAATGCATGTGCGTAAAGTGTCCTCCCAGATACGCCTGTGCAGTCCGCACAGGCTGATCAGGGAGGAGAATTTCCGCTTTTATTATATATTCGTGTAAAAGAAGTCTCTTCTTAGTAAAAATCCAGTTTAGGTGTAGAGTGTCGTCCCTGATTAGCCTGTGCCGACTCACGGCCATTTGAAAGTTACATAGCGGAAACGAAAATTAATGACCTTTAATCATAAATTGTGACCTTGACCTTTGAGCGTGAAGAATTGTAGTTGCTGGTCATGAGGAATGATAAACCGAAGTTATATCAAAATAGTTCCAGGCATGTATACGTGACTGAGCGGAAACGTAATGCGGACGGAAGAGAACACCCACCCAACCAGTCCCCACGGACGGAAGGTGCGACTCCTATATACCCTTCCTCGGGGCATAAAATACTATCATTTGAAACCAATCATTTATAATATATATTATGCGAAAATTCAAAAAAAAATCGTGAGCAAAATACTACATTTCTTTTAAATGAAACAAGGGCATTTTTTTTTTTAATTCGATGTGAACCTCTTTTTCTTGGTCGATCATCTTGACGATGTTGTCGTGCTGCAGCTTCCGCATGGAGTCGATCTCGCGATGTCTCGTGGTGGAGATATGGCGCGAGATGCGCTCATAGAAGACCTTGATAGCGCATACGTCACCCGTGTCCTGCGAATGAAAGCAAAACAAATGAGACATGCTCTGGGAAAACGGGCTTTAATGCATGTCCAAAAAGTGTCGTCCCTGATTAGCCTGTGCAGTCCGCACATGCTAATCAGGGACGACACTTTCCGCTTAAACTGGATTTTCGCTAAGATGAGACTTCCTTTAAATGAAAAATACCATAAAACGGAAAGTGTCGTGCCTGATAAGCCTGCGCGGACTGCATAGGCACATCTGGGACGACACTTTACGCACCTAAATTGAGGCCCATTATCCCAGAGCGCGGCTATTATATAAGGACTAAGCATCAGCAATCAATACCGTTGAATGCGATACAATCAGATCCGTTTAATGAAATTATATGGTTAATACAATTAACTATAATAATGGTCCATAGTTGCAGAATTAAAACTGTGTAAGAGTACCCCAAGGAAAGTACATGTATAATCAAAGTATATATATTTATGTATTCCAGTCTCATCCATATACACGATTTTTACAAATACATGTATACAGCCATTCTATAAGAATTATGAGAGACTATAAAACATACTAGAACATAAAACATATTAAAACATACTAAAACACGTTATTATAATAGTTGGAAGCAAAACTATGCTAAGAAACATAGCCAGTGTTCAGCAATCTAACAAAGCATCTTTAAATGTTTAGATGTATTGTTTTTATGAAAAGTTAACATCTAATTTATAGATTGGCTAATAAAAATATAATAGTAACACTAAACTGTTTATTTAAACAAGTATGTCAAATCAATAACCATCAATTTAAAATTTGGAAATCAACAAGTGGCCATGTTTTCTATACATCTAACATTTATACATTTACAATAAAAATCTCATCATTATTAAAATATCAACTCTCAAAATATTTTACTATACAACATGTTATTTCTCAATTTCAATATATCACAGCAGGTTTTTTCGAGGACCCTAACAATGTCTGGGTGAGTAAACATGAATACAAATTTAGCATTATCACTCATATCTTGAAAACCAGAGTGTAAAAACTGAACTTTCTGGTAAATAACATTTCGTATTTGATTTTATAGAGGACATACAAGTAAAACATGCATTTCCGTCTCTATGAAGTCCTTGCAAAAAGGACATGTTTTTTCAGACACTGGTAAATTAATGTAACGCCCTGTTTCAATTCTTAGCGGTGCTACACCTCATCTAAATTTAGACAATGCAGACCTATGACAATATGGCAATTGTAATTTACAATAAAGCTCCGTATCATACCTATTCTTAAATAATCTATATGTTCTAAGTTTATTACGGTTTGAGCCATTTACACCGGAGTCTCAATTCAAATCAGTTTGCCACTGAGCAATATGACTATTCATAAGTGCAGTACATACATCATTTAACATCTTATTTTTATCAAAAGGTAACATTAAATACATATTTAAATCCATAGAACACAGCTTATCTTTTACAATGAAAGGCCAATTTTTACATCTAGTATTACCTTTTTCTACTGACCAGTTAAAAAATTTCTTATTTGTCCTACAATCATTATACAATAGGCATCAATGCCAATGGTTAAAAACAGACATCCACTGATCTATAATAATTGGTTTCTAACCCATATCACCTTGCACCGCAACATTGGGTGTATATTTACCAGTACCAAGGTAGAACCTCATAGCTCTGCGGTGAATAGCATTTGTACATGAAAAGGTTCGAACACCCCACACGGACGAAGCATATGTAATTACTGGTACAACACAATAATAGTATAGCTGTGTGTATACATCATAGGGTAGACCACCGAATGATTTGTACTTAGCAATGAGTAGCCCTAAAGAACGCCCAGCACACTGAGCTACTATCTTAGCTGTAATATTATAATCTAGATGTTCGGTTAGGGCTAAACCGAGATACATATATTTACTAGCATATTCAATTTTACAATCTCCACAATTAAAAACAAAGTTTGCCCTTGGAAATGAATTTGGTCTACAGTGTACTACATTTCTTTCACTAACATAAATGCCCATTTCATTTCTCACACACCATGTATTTATCATTGTAAACATATCTTGAAAATCGTTCTCATGCTTAGCAATCAATACAATGTCATCAGCGTTTAATAATATGCAAATATTTTCATCGTCGATCTCAATACCTTTATGCATATTTGTTAACATAATAGCAAGGTCATTAATAAACACATTAAAAAGTATCGTAGACAACGAACATCACTGTCTTACACCAGTATTCACACTAAACCAATCAGTACACATACCATTTACTCGTACACAAGCTGATACATCTTTAAGGGACCTAACTGCAGAGAGCATCTTGGTTGACATGCCACATTCATCTAGCTTACGCCAAAGAATTGGTCTATTATCACAGTCGAACGCTTTTTGAAAGTCGATGAATGCACAAAATGTAGATTGTTTGTTCTTTTTCCTTGCATCAGTTATATTAGTGAGACTCGATATATAGTCAACAGTACTACGCTTTTTACGAAAACCATTCTGCTCATCAACAATAAGACCACTACTTTCAGTCCATTTTACAATACGTTCATTTAGAATACTGCTGTACATCGTGTACATGGTGTGAGCTAGAGCTATCCCACGGTATGACATAGGGTCTTTGGGATCTTTTGAACCCGACTTATGAATAGGATTTATAATACTCCTTGACCAAACATGCGGCACACAACCGGTTTGAAAACAAACATTAAAAATGCTATGTAAAACTATTATAGAAACATCATTTTTCAAAACTTCTGTAGGAATACAATCAATTACAGTTGCCTTTCTTAATTTAGCCTTTTCTACAGCTTTAACAACTTCAAATATACTTATATCAGCATCTTAATCAACATTGTTAACAGAGTTGGTTCTCAAATTTGAATTATCAACATCATTTAAATCTGTGCTACTATTACTATTGAGTAGTGAACTGAAATCAGTTTTCCATTTATTTAATACAAAAATTTAACATCATTGGATAAACTACCATCATCTAAAACTATCTGCATTGGAATACATTTTTCATGATATGAACCAATACCAGTTTTACCAATAGTTTTCTAAAATTGATTATCATTATTCTCTAAATCAGTTAAAATATCATTTTGCACTTTAAATACATGAGCTCTCTTGGAGCGTTGCACCAATCTATCAAACCATTTACGTAATTCAGAGTATTCTTGTTTAAGAGTAATCTTAATAGCTCTACTATTACATGTCAACCACCTTTGTTCAGCCGCACATAGACTTTTCCAACTATCAGTTAATTCTTGGTTCCACCATGGTTTACGTCTTTTATTAAATAACTTTACATCATCACTTGGGTAAATAGTTTTAAACCTCAACTTCTCATACATTTCAGATTTAACAATTTTACACCAACCATCATAAGCAATATCAAGGTCAGATTGCAACCTTAGACCCTGCTCAAGGTTATTGATAACTGAATTAATCTGTGAAGTATGAATGGACGTGTTAATACTAAGAAAACGAGTTAACATTTAGAAAAAGTTTGAATGCTCATTTTATGCTGTCAGGAAAACGTGGATGGGTGAAATGCAAAAAGACTTTATCTCGTATGACCATCGGTCCAAATGATCGATAGCGAGAGCAGAACAAAATAAATATGGTGGCGATCTGGTGTTTGAGTGTTTGATAGTTAAGCCAGTGCGTTTAAACGAGACCACGGCTGCCTTACTGAGTACACTAGTCCGCAAAACAAATGTAATCCGCTGCTCCAAAGACACCAAATCTACACTGCAAACGAACTGGAGAGTGCCTCAATAAGCCGTATGCTTAAGATGCCATCGAGATTATACGAGTCTTGTTCTGGGAAAATTGGACTAAAGACGTGTCCGTAAAGTGTCGTCCCTGATTAGCCTGTGCAGTCCGCACAGGCTTATCAGGGAATACATGCTTACTTTCCGCCTAGGCTTGATTTCCTTTAAACGAAAAATTCCATAAAATGAAAAGTGTCGTCCACGAGAAGTCTGTGCGGACTGCACAGGCTAATCTGGGATCACACATGAATTAAGCCCAGTGTTCCCAAAACGCGGCTTCTATAAATAGGTTAAAAATAATACCCATACTGCACCTTGTGACGGCCGAAGAAGACAGTTGCTGTGGCCCCTTTACCGAGGACGTCGGCCGTGTTCCAGCGGTAGCGCTGGGTCTCGTGAAGCATTCCGGTCCTCGCGCCACCAGAAATGCTCGAACCGGGCAGCTCAAGACCACCGAAACGACTCATCTACATGTGCGTATTACATAAAAAAGCGACGTTACGTTACTGTGTGACGTTGACGTCAATTCCTATGTTTATGTTTAGATACTACTGATGAAGGCTATGGCCGAAACATGTTAAGTATTTAAGAAATTATAATTTAAAAAAATAACGTGTTTGTACGGTATATTTTATTTAATTCTTGAGTATTACATAAGTATTCCTTAATATTTTTTAATTCGAAATAGTATTTATAAGCAGTAGTAGTGGAAGTTAGTTCATGAATTTCTGGAAATAGTGCTAATAAATTTGGAAGTTTTACCAGTGCGCGCATCTCAGCATCAAAACAAAGTGCAAACTTAAGGTTTGTTTAAGGTCAGATCTATATCTATAAGTATGCATATGCTAATTCATAAAACATGTATATAGATAGTTAAGTCATTTTGTTTTAATACAACACACCAAAAAACATAAAAGCAACAGCAAAGATAAATATAACCTGCCTTAAATTGGTCGAGTACATGTCCATCACTGGAACATTCGTATAGTTGATTTCAAAATATGGTAATGTTTACTAAGAAGGTAGAGTTTAACTAGAACTCCGCGAGTTGGATGTGTCGCCTGATGGTTATGGGTTAACCAAGAAATTGGCCCATGTCAATAAGTCCAAAATAAGGTCAAGGTCAAGGTAATGCGCATGGAAAGGTGTTGTCCAGATAAACATTCGTACCAAATATGACAGCAATATCTGAAGGGACACAGTAGGTATGAGCCTTTTTCGAATCGCGGTCGCAGATTTCAAAACCTCAACGCTGACCTCAAGTTCAAGGTCAAGGTCACAGGGGTCAAAAATTGTATGCGCATGGAAAGGTGTTGTCCAGATACACATGCATACCAAATATGAAAGCAATATCTGAAGGGACACAGTAGTTAAGAGCCTTTTTCGAATCGCGGTCGCAGATTTCGAAACCTGAACGCTGACCTCATGTTCAAGGTCAAGGCCACAGGAGTAAAAAACATTATGCGCATGGAAAGGTGTTGTCCAGATACACATGCATACCAAATATAAAAGCAATATCTGAAGGGACACAGCAGTTATGAGCCTTTTCCGAAAAGTGTGACGCCGCCGCCTCCGACGACGACACCGCCGAAGCAAGTAACACCTATATGTCCCCTGACCATAGTCAGGCGACACAAAAACGTGTATTAAAATTGACCAATTGCAAAACAGTTTTGCTCTTTCGTTCTGTCAGTTATTTTCAACAATGCACTGGAATTTAAGCCGATACTTAGCAACTGTAATTGTCAAGTCGCTTTCTGGTCAATTAAAAAATATCTTAACATATATATGAGCCGCGCTCTGAGAAAACGTGATTTAAAGCATGTGCGTAAAGTGTGGTCCCTGATTAGCCTGTGTAGTCACAGGCTAATCAGGGATGACACTTTCCGCTTTTATGGTATTTTTCGTTTAAATAAGTCTCCTTCTAGCAAAAATCCAGTTAAGGTTGTAAGTGAGGTCCCTGATAAGCCTGTGCGGACTGCACAGGCTAATCTGGGACGACACTTTACGCACATACATTAAACACTCTTTTCACAGAGCGAGGCTCATATATAGAGAGGAAAACTGTTTTAACGATTGGTATCGTTAGAACCTTCATACGTCTAAAAATACGTTAATATTACTACCGGTAATACCGTGGTATCTGCTGTTCCTATTATAATACAAATGTCCACTTATGAATTCTGGCCTTGGTATATTTAGGCCCTTCATGCGTGTTTAATATCGTAAACAGATGAGCCTCGCTCTTTGAAAATGGGTTTTTATACATGTGCGTATAGTGTCGTCCCAAATTAGCCTGTGCAGTTCGCACAGGCTAATCCGGGACCACACTTTCCGCCAAAACTGGCCCCGTGTTCACAAAACATTTTTTGCAATCGAAAATCGATTTTGCTTGTCATTGAAAATGGATTTCCACTGTAGTTGATAGGCAAAAAGGAAAATTGATGTCAGTTAAAATCGATTTTCGATTGCAAAATCGTTTTGTGAACCCGGGGCCTGGATTTTTGCTAAGAAGATACTTTTTAAACAAATAATGTCGTCCCTGATTAGCCTGTGTGAACTACACGGGCTAATTTGGGACGACACTTTACGCACATGCATTTAACCCCCTTTTCACAGAGCGCGGTTCACGTGTTTTTTATAATATCATAATCTTGGCTTGTGTTGTTATTGTAATATGTGCCTGCTTTACGTATTTGCCTTCATGAACTTCCAGGGATTTAGAAATACTTATCTCGGGTCTTAATATGTGTTAATAAGAAACAATTACTGTAAATTAAATAAACCTGTGATCTGTTATAATCGCATTTTCGCTATACAAGTCCTTATAGTTTGTGCGACATTAATTGGTCAAATGACATTAAATTCAAACTAACACTTCTTTTAAGTCTTCTAAAAAATTTGATATTTTTGTTCGAATGTGCTTTTAAAAGTCAGGTCCTAAAATTTTACTTTTTAACAGCTTGAGGTAGGGAGTCCTAAAAGGGTTGTCAAACTCTTTTAAAAAAACTCAGGGCCCAATATGAAAGATTTGCGAAATACATGCATATTAAGCATTTCGTGGATCTGTATATGGGGTAGAATTGAGTATATGGTCATTAATCGGCTAGGCCAATGTGTTTCAATATCGCTAATTATATTAATGTGTATATGTTAAAGTATGCATGATTGTTTGTAGTTCTGCTTCCTAATTAGTGTACACGGTTTTGTAGCGTCTTCTTTTGGTTTCATTCAATTCACAAATAATGCGTTGAAATTCACAATATAACTTCACATTTCGTGGACAAAGGGCGAATCTCTATCCCACAACCCCCTCATAAAGAGGAAGGCATACAGCTAAGCACAGATTAATACATGTTTGGAAGGTGTACATGTTTAATCTTAAAAAATGATTTCACGGGCTCTAAAAAACATTAAAATTAAATAAAATGTTCGCAATGTTAGTTACACCTGACAGTTCTCCAGCTAGGCCTAAATTGAAGGGCGCCCCGCCCTGCCCTCCCGAACCTCCGCCCTGCCCTCTCGAACCTCCGCCCTGCCCTTCCTAGGGCCCCCCTGCCCTTAAAAAAAATAAAATAAAAATACATATGATGATTAATAAATCTCTTTTTAAAATACATTGTAATTAATTTATTCCTCATTGTAGACATTTTATTTGAATTGTTTTATTATAATGGGAATAATATATTCTAACAATTTTTAATAACATATAAATTAACATGTAAGAGGAAGCATTCCAGAAACGCCAGCGCGCTCGAAAGTGCCCTTTTGACAAAATACTGCGCGTCCAAAGTGCCCTTTTGACAAAAAAGCTCCCCTGCCTTTTTGAAATCCTAGCTGGAGCACTGCCTGCAATACACAAGATTTGCCCCCAAGAATATATTTGTTTTAATAATTGTATAAATGTCATTAATAAATACAAGTTTCCTGATGTAGCTGACGATCAATGTTTTCACATCCTGTTGCTGCTAAGTAATGTCCCAAAACGAAAGTAGACAAGTCACTACTTTCAATTTGACTTCTTACTTTCTATAAAGCATGTGTTATAATTTATTGTTTAGCCTCACTGGCGGGTAATAAATTACCATATAACGTGGTTTATACATCCTCAATTTAAAATTCAAAGCAGTTTGTATTTTATCAATGCATCGCTTTGAAAACGGTGAATATTTTATGGAAATACCCTTCTTTCAAGGCAATCTATTTTTAAACCTACAGGTCAACGGTATTAGGCAATGTTTATTTTCTCTGCAGAATTGTGTTTATCTCGATGCATTTGTCACCGCCAAATTCCGACAAAACAACCAGCTTGAGTCGTGATGCATGAACTAATACCTTGTAAACCCGCAGCTGAATAGCTTGCAAATGTTTCATGGAAAGCAATATAAAATATTTTGAAATGATACAAATATTGAGGAAGTTATCCGATAATTTAACTTATAAATTCAAGTTTTTAAACTGCTCACGTAAACGACACATATTTAATTGCACATGTCTATTGAAATATTCCAGAAAGAACATTATTTAGCTACATTTCAGACGAAGTGCTTTCCACTACCACTATCCTATTCGAAAAAGTGGAAATAATAGCACTAACCTTGCTGGTGTGTTTACAGTAATCAGTATCTCCCGGCCACGAAGGGAATTCCCCTTTCAGGAGGGGGATTTTTCTAACATTACAGTAAAGCAAAGTTGACTATCAGTCCTATTAAGTAAACCAGGATATTCGCTTTACTTCACGTTTGAGACGAGTGAAACTGCACGCGTTAAAGTGTGAGGTATTTATATATACTGTAGTAGAGTCCATAACATTTTTATTTGCAAACATGTTTGTCGCTAATTGAATTCATAAACAATTGCTACATTTTATTTTTACATGTCCATGCATAACTGTCACTATAGTCCATCCAATATACTGCGACACACACATACCGTGCATTAAACTTTTGACCTGTAAACAATCCTGTTGTTGTCACGTTTATAAATAGCTCCAGCCTACAGCATGCATGATGCTTCTGTGTTCGGTACATGTGTATGCAATATATTATTATTATATACATGTACCTCCACAATATTGTTATTGTACACTCGAGCCGCAACAAACATAGTATATGCATGCGTGCATTTCGTATGTCGTATGTCTCCTGCAGACACGTAGGATTATTATGAATTATAGATTTACGTAAGACGTTAAACAAAACGCTTTGAACAAGCGTATATTAAAATATGGGGATTTCCCTTTTGATAATTTTAGACATGTTCTGCACGTGATCAATGAATGTGTGTCACGTGGGTTTGTACAAAATGGTGGAAACGTTGTTATCGACTGAAGTTGCGAACAATTGTTAGTGCTTCAATAACGTGATTTAATAACAAATCAACGACGAAGGTGTGTTTTATGAGAAAACAAGTTTAATATACATTGCAAACCTCGAGGTCGTAATTGGCAAACAACTAAATAGAAAGCTGGAAGTTGGAAACTTAAAAACTTTTGACCTTTGCTAGTTGCAACAAAAAACTTATGCTAGTATGGTTATTGTTTTGTGTTTGTTATGCCTTTATAGTTATTGTTTTGTATACATCAAGATAATTCTCAATAGTAAATGTTATCATTCAAGTTAAAGAATTCATATTGATTTATATTGATGATTAAATAAGACACGAATGTCATGCAATGCAGTTTAGTTATTCTTGAATGCTCTGAGCTTTTATGAGTACGTACGTACAGTCCCAGCGACCCGGAGGGTCAATATAGCTGGGAGTTGGATTATTTCAACTACAATGCAGTTGTGATCGACCTCGTGTTCATAATAAACACTAAAGTTGCATTGTCAATTTAAAAATGAGCAAAGCAAACAATGAAATCCCATAAATTTATCAGGAGGGAAATTCATAAATTAACATGAATTGCTATTCTCAAATTCAAATTTTAACCAATGTAGATAGTTAAGACAGTGTCTTTGTATTCAACAGGTTCCTGTTGTTATGAAACAAATATATGTTTTAACAGTGTCTTTTTATTTTACAGGTTCCTGTTGTAAGGAAAACAAGTGGTTGCGAATAGAAAAGCTCCTTATCAGAACGCACTTTTAAAGCAAGATGGCCTTGAGATTGCGTCTAATAAGCCAATGTCTGCTGAGTCCAAGGCAGTTTCCGTGCAGTGTTATGCCAGTCGTAAGGGCAAGTACCCAGTCCAGCAGCGATGGAGAAGTGACTATGGATTTTAAGATGGATGGGGCAGTTGCAGTTTTGGCACTCAACAGGCCTTCTACTAGAAACGCTATTGGCAAGAACTTGCTGAACATGATGAGATCAAACATCGAGCGCATTAAATTTGATCCCAAGCTGAGGGCACTGATTCTTCGTAGTGCTGTTCCAAATGTATTTTGTGCAGGGGCAGACCTGAAAGAGAGGGCCCAGATGTCAGAAGAGGATGTTGGCCCTTTTGTAGCTGGGTTACGCCAGGCGATTTCAGAAATTGCCAACCTTCCGGTTCCCACTATTGTGGCCCTGGATGGTATAGCAGTTGGTGGGGGACTGGAAATGGCGCTCGCGTGTGACATACGGATCGCTTCTGATAATGCCTCTATGGGTTTGGTGGAAACAAAGCTGGCAATTATACCAGGGGGAGGAGGCACCCAAAGACTTGCAAGGCTGGTAGGTCCGGCTATCGCAAAAGAACTTATTTTTACTGCAAGAGTAATTAAAGGACCCGAAGCGGAGAGAATTGGCTTGGTCAACCATGTGGTGAAGCAGAACGATACTGGCGATGCAGCGTATCAGAGGGCGTTTGAGCTGGCTCAAGAAATCGCTCCTCAAGGTCCGGTAGCGTTGAAAATGGCGAAGCTAGCGATCAACCGTGGTAGCGAGGTTGATTTGGAGACTGGACTACAGTTTGAGCAAGCTTGTTACGCCCAGGTTATCCNTGTAAAACTATTATAGAAACATCATTTTTCAAAACTTCTGTAGGAATACAATCAATTACAGTTGCCTTTCTTAATTTAGCCTTTTCTACAGCTTTAACAACTTCAAATATACTTATATCAGCATCTTAATCAACATTGTTAACAGAGTTGGTTCTCAAATTTGAATTATCAACATCATTTAAATCTGTGCTACTATTACTATTGAGTAGTGAACTGAAATCAGTTTTCCATTTATTTAATACAAAAATTTAACATCATTGGATAAACTACCATCATCTAAAACTATCTGCATTGGAATACATTTTTCATGATATGAACCAATACCAGTTTTACCAATAGTTTTCTAAAATTGATTATCATTATTCTCTAAATCAGTTAAAATATCATTTTGCACTTTAAATACATGAGCTCTCTTGGAGCGTTGCACCAATCTATCAAACCATTTACGTAATTCAGAGTATTCTTGTTTAAGAGTAATCTTAATAGCTCTACTATTACATGTCAACCACCTTTGTTCAGCCGCACATAGACTTTTCCAACTATCAGTTAATTCTTGGTTCCACCATGGTTTACGTCTTTTATTAAATAACTTTACATCATCACTTGGGTAAATAGTTTTAAACCTCAACTTCTCATACATTTCAGATTTAACAATTTTACACCAACCATCATAAGCAATATCAAGGTCAGATTGCAACCTTAGACCCTGCTCAAGGTTATTGATAACTGAATTAATCTGTGAAGTATGAATGGACGTGTTAATACTAAGAAAACGAGTTAACATTTAGAAAAAGTTTGAATGCTCATTTTATGCTGTCAGGAAAACGTGGATGGGTGAAATGCAAAAAGACTTTATCTCGTATGACCATCGGTCCAAATGATCGATAGCGAGAGCAGAACAAAATAAATATGGTGGCGATCTGGTGTTTGAGTGTTTGATAGTTAAGCCAGTGCGTTTAAACGAGACCACGGCTGCCTTACTGAGTACACTAGTCCGCAAAACAAATGTAATCCGCTGCTCCAAAGACACCAAATCTACACTGCAAACGAACTGGAGAGTGCCTCAATAAGCCGTATGCTTAAGATGCCATCGAGATTATACGAGTCTTGTTCTGGGAAAATTGGACTAAAGACGTGTCCGTAAAGTGTCGTCCCTGATTAGCCTGTGCAGTCCGCACAGGCTTATCAGGGAATACATGCTTACTTTCCGCCTAGGCTTGATTTCCTTTAAACGAAAAATTCCATAAAATGAAAAGTGTCGTCCACGAGAAGTCTGTGCGGACTGCACAGGCTAATCTGGGATCACACATGAATTAAGCCCAGTGTTCCCAAAACGCGGCTTCTATAAATAGGTTAAAAATAATACCCATACTGCACCTTGTGACGGCCGAAGAAGACAGTTGCTGTGGCCCCTTTACCGAGGACGTCGGCCGTGTTCCAGCGGTAGCTCTGGGTCTCGTGCAGCGTTCCGGTCCTCGGGCCACCAGAGATGCTCGAACCGGGCAACTCAAGACCACCGAAACGACTCATCTACATGTGCGTATTACATAAAACAAGAGTTGTGTTTGTCAGAAACACAATGCCCCCTACTGCGCCGCTTTGAAATAAAATTTCTATTTATCATTTGGCAGGTTTAGAAATTATCTCCCTTTAAAGCTTATTACTACCCTTGGATTGTGGTTTTTTACCTTTGACCTTAAAGGATGACCTTGAAATTGACATTTCACCACCACTCAAAATGCGCAGCTCCATGAGATACACATGCATGCCAAATATCAAGTTGCTATCTTCAATATTGCAAAAGTTATGGCCAATGTTAAAGTTTTCGGACGGACACACATACTGACAGACAGACGGACTGACAGTTCAATCAACTGCTATATGCAACCATATCGGGGGCATAAAAACGACGTTACGTTACTGTATGACGTTGACGTCAATCCCTATGTTTATGTTTAGATACTACTGATGAATGATATGGCTGAAACATGTTTAGTATTTAAGAAATTATAATTAATAAAAATAACGTGTTTGTACGTTATATTTTATTTAATTTTGGGGGTATTACATAATCATTCCAAATTATTATTTTTAATTCGAAATAGAACATACAAGAAGAAGCAGTGGTGGATAGATCTACTTTAGGTAGTTCTGGAAATATTGCTTATACAGTTGGAAGTTTTGCCAATGCGCACCTTTCAGAATTGAAATAAAGTGCAAACGTAAGGTTTGTTAATGGTCAGACCTATATTTATGTGTGAGTATATGCTAATTCATAAAACGAGTATATACATAGTTAAGTCATTTTGTTTTAATACAATACACCAAAAACATAAAAGCAACAGCCGGGCAAAGATAAATATAACCTGCCTTTAATTGGTCGGGTACATGTCCGTCACTGGAACATTCGTATAGTAGATTTCAAAATATGGTATTGTGTACTAAGAAGGTAAAGTTTAAAAACCAATCAAAGGAAAGTTTTCACATCCGCGTGCTAGTTTCAGAGTGAAATTCTCTTTTTGAACTTGTTTTAATCTGCAGCAAGAAATGATTCACGGAATGAAAAATCATATGCGTGCCTTCAAATTGACCAATTGCAAAACAGTTTTGCTCCTTCGTTTTGTTAGCTTTTTTTCCACACTGCACTGGAATTCGCCTAAGCAGTACGCATAGGCTAATCAGGGACGACACTTTCCGCCTTAACAGGATTTAGGTCAAGAAGAGTCTTCCTTCAAACGAAAAATACAATAAAAGCGGAAAGTGTCGTCCCTGATTAGCCTATGCGTACTGCATAGGCTAATCTAGGACGACACTTGACGCACATGCATTTAACCCCATTTTAACAGAGCGCGGTTCAATTCTAACTTACACTTCTTTTACGACTTCGAAAGAATGTGATATTTTTGTTCGTGTGTGCTTTTTATAATCATGTCCTTAAATTTCACTTCTTTGAGGTAGGGAGTTTTAAAAGGGTTTTCAAACTCTTTAAAGTTAAACTAAATCAGGGCCCAATGTGAAAGGTTTGCGAAATATATTTAGCCTTTCGTGGAAATGTGTATGATGGTAAAAGTAAGTATATGGCCATTAATCGGCTAGGACAGGGGTGTTTCAAAATCTATAAGTATAATAGTATGTATATGTTAAGTTATGCATAAGTGTTTGTTGTTCTGCTTCTGAATAAGTGAACACGGTTCTGAAACGTCTTCTTTTGGTTTCATACAATTCACAAATACTGTGTTAAAATTCACAATATAAATTCACATTTCGTGGTATATCTATAAGTATAAGAACGCGTAGTTCTGCAAGTAACAGTTTTTCTTGTGGTTGTTTTTTTATTCCAGCTGCATGGGTGCGAACGTTAGATCACATGCCGTTTGATATGTTTGCAAAGTTTCACCCCTCTGGACTCACGGACAAAGAGCGAATCTATACCCCCCTCATAAAGAGGAAGGCATTAAAAACATACAGCTAAGCACAGATTAATAAAAGTTTGGAAGCTGTACATGTTTTATCTGTAAAAAAAAATGATTTCACGGGTCTACCCTCTCATTTAATTAAAATTTAAATTAAATGTTCGAAATGTTAGTTACACCTACAATACACAAGATTTGCTCCCAAGATTATATTTATGTTTATATTTTTATACATAACGTTAATAAACACAATTTTCCTGCTGTAGCTGACGATCAATGTTTCCACGTCCTGTTGCTACTTTTGTAATGTCACAAAGCGAAAGTAGAAAGGTCTCTACTTTCAATTTGAATTCTTACTTTTTTATTAAGCGTGTATGCTATTGTTTAGCCTAAATCACACGTAATAAATTACCATATAACGTGATTAATAAAACCTAAGCGCAGTTTGTATTTAAGCAATGCATCGTTCGGAAACGGTGAATACTTTATGGAAATACCCTTCTTTCAAGGCAATCTATTTTTAGACGACGGTATTAGGCAATGTTTATTTTCTCTGCAGAAATTTGTTTATCTCGATGCATTTGTCACCGCCAAATTCCGACAAAAACAACCAGCTTGTTACGTGGTGCATGAACTAATTCATTGCAAAAGCGCAGCTGAATAGCTTGCAAATGTCCCATAGAAAGCAATATGTATATTGATGAAAATAACGAGGAAGTAATGTGATGATTTAAATCATAAATTCAAGTTTTTAAATGCTCACATAAACGTCACTTATTTAATTGCACATGTCTATTGAACTATTCAAGAAAGAACATTATATAACTAAAATTTAGACGAAGTGCTTTCGGCTACCTCTATCCTATAGTATTCGAAATGGTGGAAATAATAACACTAACCTTTCTGGTTTGTTGACAGTATCTCCCGGCCACTAAGGGAATTCCCCCTCAGCCTAGCTCAGGAGGGGATTTTTCTTACATTATAGTAAAGCAAACCTGACACTCAGTCCTATTCAGTAAACCAGGATATTCGCTTAACTTCACGTTTGATATGAGTGAAACTGCACACGTACATGTATAAGTGTGAGGTATTTATATATAGAGTCCATAAATGTTTTATTTGCAAACATGTTTTTCGTTAATTAAATTAATAAACAATAAATGCATTTTAATTTTACATGTCCATGCATAACTGTCACTATAGTCCATCCAATAGACTGCGACACACACACAATGCATGTTATAGCTGAGACTTAAACTTTTGACCTGTAAACAATCCTGTTTGTTGTCACGTTTATTAATAGCTCTACGTAGACTACAGCATGCATGATGCTGTACATGCACGTGTACATGTATACCGCTGCAATATTATATTATGCACTTTCTCAGTATATTATTATTATTATTCACTCGAGCTGTCTACGTAATGCATGCGCGTATTTCGTATGTCTCCATTAAGTTTTAAGTCAGTAGAAGACACGTTGAGATTAATATGCATTATACATTTACGTAACGCGTAAATAACAGATCGGTGATTTCCCTTTTAATATTTTTAGACATGTATTACACGTGATCAATGAACATGTGACACCTGTTTTTGTACAAAATGGTGGAAACGTTGTTATTGACTGAAGTTGCAAACAAGTTTTATTGCATCAAAAACGTGATTTAATAATAATCAACGACGAAGGTGTGTTTTATTAGACAACAAGTTCAATATGCATAGCAGAGCTTTAGGTCGTACTTGGCGAACAACTAAATAGAGAGCAAAAGTTTCCAACTTTTGACCTCTGCAAGTTGCAACAAAAATGTTAAATTGTTATGATTACTGTTTTTGTATACATCAAGATAATTCTCGGTAGTAAATGTTATCATTCAAGTAGCCGCATTCATAATCATTTATAATGATGATTAACTATGAAATGTATGTCATGCAATGCAGTTGTGACCTGTTCATAATTGACACTACAGGCCTTTTTCTGCCTATCTCCCGGGTCCGATAGTCGGACCCATTCCCGTTGCCAAATATGGATGTTTTTTCCCCATTCTCCAAAAAAATAAAAATCCCCCCACATTTTTTTTTTTTTTTTAAAGGAGTGTCTTATGACTTATGATTATTAGACTCTATATCTCAATTTTATTTTTTAAACAACTTACAAAATATATGACCATAATTTATATAATTTTTATCCAAAAAGGCTGGAAAACCCCCTGCCCAAATAATGCTTTTGTCGATGAAAATTCTTCCCAATTTGGAAGATTTTGCAACTCGAAAAATCCACATTTTGCTAGGTACTTTTTCCCCAAATAGACAGAAAAAAGGCTGCACACACTGTACTGTTAATTAAAAAAAAACTATCAACCCAGACAATGAAACTGCAGATACTCTATCAGGAGAGAAATTCGTAAATAAATATTCATGGATATTCAGAAAATCAACATTTTAATCAACATTTAGTCTCCTTTGACAGGCAGTTAAAAAAAATCATAAATAAATAAATGTTTAAAAAGTGTCTTTGTATTTAACAGGTTTCTGTTGTGAGGTAAACAAGTGGTTGGAAAAAGAAAAGCTCCTTATCAGAAAGCACTTTATAATAAAGATGGCCTTAAGATTGCGTCTAATAAGCCAATGTCTGCTGAGTCCAAGGCAGTTTCCGTGCAGTGTTATGCCAGTTGTAAGGGCGAGTACCCAGCCAAACAGCGATGGAGAAGTGACTATTGATTTCAAAATGGATGGGGCTGTTGCAGTTTTGGCACTCAACAGGCCTGCGGCAAGAAATGCTATTGGCAAGAACTTGCTGACCATGATGAGATCAAACATCGAGCGCATTAAATTTGATCCCAAGCTAAGGGCACTGATACTTCGCAGTGCTGTTCCAAACGTATTTTGTGCTGGCGCAGACCTAAAAGAAAGGGCCCAGATGTCAGAAGAGGAGGTTGGTCCGTTTGTAGCTGGGTTACGCCAGGCAATTTCTGAAATTGCCAACCTTCCGGTTCCCGTTATTGTGGCCCTGGATGGTATAGCCGTTGGTGGGGGACTGGAAATGGCACTCGCATGTGACATACGGATCGCTTCTGATAATGCCTCTATGGGTCTTGTGGAAACAAAGCTGGCCATTATACCAGGGGGTGGAGGAACCCAAAGACTTGCAAGGCTGGTAGGTCCAGCTATTGCGAAAGAACTTATTTTTACCGCAAGAGTAATTAAAGGACCTGAGGCCGAGAGAATTGGCTTAGTCAACCATGTTGTGAAGCAGAATGACACTGGCGATGCAGCTTATCAGAGGGCATTCGAGCTGGCTCAAGAAATTGCTCCCCAAGGTCCTGTAGCGTTGAAAATGGCAAAGCTTGCGATTAACCGTGGTAGCGAGGTTGATTTGGAGACTGGCCTAATGTTTGAACAAGCTTGTTACGCGCAGGTAATCCCCACCAAAGACCGGATTGAGGGATTGACGGCTTTTAAGGAGAAGAGAATCCCTGTGTACAAGGGGAAATAGGAAATGTCAAACTGATTCACTTTGAAGATTATTTACAGTGCTTGAATGTATTATATATTTAAAATGTCTTGTTTGTATGAGTATAATGCCTTTAATACATATAATGTACATTAACTTAAATGTCAATATTAAATGCAAGGATTTCATAGTTTTTCTTAAAGTTATTGAAGAGTGAATTGTACTTTTAGACTTTTTTTTTTTTTTTAATTTTCATGTGTACAATTAAAAGATTAAAAAATGAATTGCTTGAATAAGTTTTTCCAGTGTTTTAATGTCAAGGGAATCACCCTCTGGATCAAACATAGTAAATCGTATACAGTGTAATACATAAATTCTTAAAATATTCTAAATTTAAACCAATGTATGTGCCCATATTCAGTTATATTTTTAGTCCATAAAAATGTCTTCAACAGTAATTAATTTAAATGGTGGATTGACATACATATGAGACCATCTTTCTATGCCCCCTCCCCAATCTTGGACTATTTAACTGGTGTATACTGGCACCCTGCTGTTGATGGTTATCAGCTGAGATCGATACACAGCTGTGATTGAAACAGTGCACTTAACCACTATTACTGCAGCTGAGAGAAAATATTGCAGAAAATGATAGGAGGCCAATACACACTGTGAAATTTACATCATCTGGAGAGCAAAATCTGCTTCTTAATCTCTAGGCGTTTACATTCTTATGTATGGAAAGCCTTGACTATCTTAAGTACAAAATGAACATTGTTGTGTTCAAATAACATGTAAAACTGCATAGTATGCACTGTTGAAAAAACACAATTTATTCCCAAATTGATGTCTTATTCCAACTTCACATAATACTGTGTTTTTATATTGTGTGCTTGGCAGTGGTTGGTAGACTCCCTCCTCACCTAGGCGTCCTGGGTTCACTCCTCGTTCCCGGAAGCATGTGAGTTTGGTTGGTGGTCACCATAACATACAGTTGGTGTTTCCTCCTGGTACTCTGGCTCTTCTCCCCCATAACACAAGACCACAACAAAATAAAAAAATCTTTCAGTAAAAAAACAACATATGGCTGGAAATTGCAGCTATCATTCAAAAATCGTCCAACTTTCTTCAGTCGATATAGTTAATGAGGTAGGAGTGCTGGGACACAATCCGGGTCCTCCTTAAATGCAGCCTGAGGCGTGGAAGGACCTCATAAACTTCGAAATACACATACTCACACCTTATTATTGATTGTAATCAACGCAAAGTCTCAAAGCCTGTAAACATACTTTATATGAAGTGTAGTTAAGAGGCAAAGAAAACATGAGCAGTTATAAATAGTATAGTTGCACAGAGATAACTTGTCCTATCTTCATTAATTGGTAACGTATTTTCAATTCGATCTAAAACGAAAGCCGTTGTCGAAAACTAAGAGGGTATTTAGTCTGCTGTCGTTTTTTTTCGGCCCAGGCTTCTTCGGCTTAGTGGAATCAGGCTTATGGAACAGGCATATTAGGCCTAAATATCGAGTCGAGTGCCCAGATTAGACTGTGACCGGTTTGACACAATTCCCGTTTTCACAAGAAACGTACACGTTCATTGTATTGTACTTACTTAAAATTATGGAGCTGATGATATGTTTTGTTTTGTTTTCGGTTCCCACCATTTTCACATTTTTGTACATAAATAATCACGTGCAAGATGCCTATATGGACGAGATTTTTCACGTTCCACAAGCGCGGCAGTATTGTGATGGGAATTTCAGCAAAGTAAGTATGAAGTAACTATATAGTCATTCCTGACGATTCGCACCACACTCCAAACATACCTTACATAGGGAACCCAGGTTTAACTCGAAATTTAAATTGCTGTCAAGTTAAAGAATTAACCTGCATTTGAGTAAAATCACAAACATTACCATACGCGTTTTGGAATATCTCAAAAGAAGTTCTAAATGATTAAATGGTATAAAATATACAAGAAATCAAGGAATGTACGCGGTTCTTGTTTATGAATATAAACGTACAAGTAATTGCATGATTTACATGCTAATCATGATATCAGTTTTCAAGGTGCTGGACTGCATATCCGACGATCATTAGTCCCAGCCTTGCTGGCCACATGATTTGTGTGTGGATGCGATAGCTCATGTAATTATTATGCCCCCCTTCGAAGAAGAGGGGGTATATTGTTTTGTTGGATGTCGGTCTGTGTGTCTGTCGGTAGACCAGTTTGTTTCCGATCAATAACTTGGGAACGGATTGACCGATTGGCTCGGTCACTAGGTTAAAGGTCAAGGTCATTGTTGACCGATTGGCTTGGTCACTAGGTCAAAGGTCAAGGTCATTGTGGCAATAAGTGTGAAAATCGTTTCCGATCAATAACTCGTCAACAAATTGACCAATTGGCCTGATACTTCACATGTGCATTGGCATTGGACAGAAGATGACCCCAACTGAAATTGGGGTCACTAGGTTAAAGTTCACTAGCACAAAAAGTGTGAAAATCGTTTCCGATCAATAATTTGTCAACCAATTGACCGATTGACTTGATACTTCACATGTGCATTGGCCTTGGATAGTAGATGACCCCTATTTAAATTGGGGTTACTAGGTCAAAGGTCACTGTCACAATAAGTGTGAAAATCAAAGCCCTGTTTATGGGGCATACGTCTCTGACCGTGGAACTCTTGTTTCTATGGCAATAATGGCAATTCTCTCCCTTCCTCTAATTCAAGCGGTTGTCAGTTACTGGCATAAGTATGTGTACTAAATACTAGTAAATAGCCTTCCCAGGAAAAGTGGGATAGGTTAACTGACCACCATGGCATCAGTGCACCTGATAATGTTTTATGCAATCAGTTTTTCATTTCCATTTTTTGCACAAATAGTTGTTAAAATTATAATTATAATAAAATTAATAAGGATAATTACATATATGGCAATATGACTAAAGAACTGTAAAATAAAATGTGGAACATCCAGATGAAAAAATTGTACAAACAAACAGATGTATTTTTGCAACTTATTTCAGTTTGACACGATGATCATCCTCTCGGGCCTGTTGTAAACTGTTGGTTCTGGAATAGAAATAGACCATTCTGCCATAAAAGCATATTTTTTTACACCTCATTTCAGTGGGACCCGATGATAACGACCCTACCGGGCTTGTACCTGATGTCAACCGGAGTGCTGGTTCCCGTCTCATCTGCGCTGGGTTCTCCCACTCTACAGCTGTGCTCAACGTTCTGGCTAAGAGCCACCAATGTGTTCTTCAATCTTGCCAACATGTATCTCATCTACAGAATCTTGAAGAAACTACAGAATCCTCTCATGGTAACCATGTCATTTTAAGTTTTAAGCTCACTTGAGCACAAACTGCAGAATCCTCTCTTGGTAACCATGTGTCCTTTTAAGTTTTTAGATCACCTAAGCACAAAGTGAGCTTTTGTGGTCAATAACTTCCATCGTCCGTTGTTCATCCATCATAATCAAGAAACAACCTTCTATAAAACTACTGGGCTTTTTTGTTTATATAAAACTCAACAGGAATGATATTTGGATATCGCTCTTGAAAAAGTTTGCTGCAAATAATAGTCATACAGGGTTTGACACTAAGGCACATCAGAATGAAATTGTCTAGTAAGATTGATGTTCAGGCTAGTAAATATGCATGAAGCTAGTCAGACTGTTCGTGCTTCCATCGTTGTAAGCCAAATTCGCCAATGGCAAAGGTTTTGCAATTTTCATAATTATAATAATGGTTTGGCGAAATGGCGTGGCGAATGTATTGACTATTCAGACTATTTTATTACAATCAAAACTGTAACCATTTCTCAATGTGTATGTTTTGTTACAGGATGAACATGGCTTTAAGGTTGTCCTGAGTACGCTCGCACTTTCCAGTTTTCCCGTCCTGTATTTCTTCACGTTCCTCTATTACACGGACGCCGGTTCCACCTTTATGGTTCTCCTCATGTACCTCTTCAACCTCAACGGGAACCATCTCACTGCGGCCGGGTTTGGGCTGGGAGCCATCATGTTCCGTCAGACGAACATCATTTGGGTCGTATTCGTTGCAGGTTTGGTCATCAGGAAGGAACTTATCTGCTGGTTAAAGGAAGTGTACGAAAAAAAATCGGATAGCGTGTCGTTGTCAGACTTGTCTGATTGGGAGTTATTGAAACTGTGTGTGAAAATTTTGTTCGAATTTGCCGTGACAAAACCTAAGAGAGATCGTCTGATTGCGTTGATCTTAAAGATAGTGAAACATGTGTGGGGGTATTTGGCTGTAGGAGTTATGTTTATAGGTTTTATTGGGGTCAATGGGGGAATAGTTGTTGGGGATAGATCACAACACACAGCTTGTCTTAATTTCCCGCAGATTTTCTATTTTCTTGCGATGACAAACTTTTTTGCAGTTTTTCATTTAACTTCTCCGTCAAAAATATGGCAGTTCCTGAAATTCTGTTGGAATAGAAAAATCCTAGTCATTTCTTTTTTAATTGTCTCATTCTTGATTGTAAAATATTTTACGTACGAGCACAAATACCTTCTGAGCGATAATAGGCATTACCCTTTCTATGTTTGGCGTAAACTTTACAAACGCCACGAGTATGTTCCATACGCTTTAATTCCAATTTACCTATATTGCTCATGGGCCTTATGGACCGCTTTAAAAAATAAAGACGCCATCTGGAAAAGCATTTTCATAATATGCTTATTAGCTTCAACAGTGCCACAAAAACTGTTGGAATATCGTTACTTCATATTACCATACTTGATATATCGTCTGAATATGCGCTATGGTACCTTGGTAGGTCTGTTCCATGAATTTCTGTTGTACCTGGCAATTAATATAGCGACTGTTTACCTATTTGTTGAGAGGCCTTTCCAATGGGCCCATGAAGGGGGGATTCAAAGATTTATGTGGTAGTTATACAATTGATGAACAATAATTACATACTAGTTATATTGTTTGCAATCTGTTACTTCTGTATTTTGCTGGTGTTTACTTTGTACATGAGGGTGCCTTTTGGAAAATCATTTAGCTTTGAAAGTGCCACAAAAACATTAAAAATAGTGTTTCTTCATACATTTAGATTTATTGCTGAACTCCTGAAATATAAATTACTTTAATAGAAAACTATTACATGTATTATTTTGAGCTTTCAAATTGTTTTATATGTTAACCTTGTATTAAATTTAATATAACACAATATTATTCTATGATATGGACAATATTAAAATGGAGTCAACTTAGTTACTGACTTGGTTGTGAATTATATTATTGTGTCTTCACTCCGAACTACGCATGGTGTTATGAATCGAACGAACTACGCCACAATAAGTAAGATGAGCTCATGGCAAGATACTATTATCACTATATATGGCATTCATCGTTGTGCGGTGGGAGTCGTGTGTTGTCAGCTTTAAGCTCGTTATCGATATAGAGGCCACATTTTTCATCAGATCTTCATAAAAGTTTCTCAGAATATGATCATGGAAATATCTTGGCTGAGTTTGAATCTGGGTATATGCATCCAAAAACTAGATCACCAGGTCAGATCTTAGAAAAACCTAATGGCCACAAGCATGACTCGATCTTGTTGAAACTTGGTCAGAGTGTGATTTTGACAAAGATAAAGTCTTAGTTCGAATGTGGGTAACATGCATCCAAAAACTGGGTCACCTGGTCAAAAACCTTGCCATCACTCTAGAGTCCACAAGTTTGACTTAATCTAGATGAAACTTTATTAGAATGTAAGTCTTGACTATATATAAGCCAAGTTTGAATCAGGATTATGTGCGTCCAAAAATTAGGACACCAGGTCAAATCTTAGAGAAACCTTGCTATCACTCTAGAGGCCACATTTATCTTCTTGGAGTAAGATTTGTTTTTCCACAAATTTTCACAAATGTTAATTTTATTTTTCTTTCACTGATGCAGTTGGTCTAATATGAGGGAACGAATAATTTCCAAGCTTGTTTCAAATATTTCAATATTTGGTATTAAGTGTGTTTTTTTTAACAAAATATGTGACATTCATTACACAGTACAAATATTTGCTTAGAAAATAAGCCCATTCTATACTTCAAGCTGAATATTGATTTAAAGAAAAGGTTAGAAAGTAAAGGTAAATACAACGTTAAGGTCCGTTCATAGTCTGATGTTGATGTGCATTACATCTTCAGCCTACATTCCCCCCTTCCACACCAGGCATCCATTAACGATTGGCCAATTGCAATTATGTCAAATCAAAGACACAAAAAAAAATGACAACTTATTAATTGTAAACACTGTATGTTACTTTTATTCTTTGTTACAATTAACGCAATTTCCAACATACAAAAAAAATAGAAAATAAAATAAACTAGGTATATACAATATTTTTTCTTTTCCTGTAAATATTAAAATTATATTAAGTCTCATATTAAATTGTATGAAATTGTGTAAAATATTACCTATGCTTCACATATAATATATAAATTGTGTATTTAAATTACAAAGATCACAGTTATATCAATCAGATATACTATCCAAATAGTATATTACAACTTTAAATTATTAACAAACAGTTCAACATTTGTGGATTATATTAAAGATATTTAACCGTACGAATGTATAAAACTGATTACTAATATTTTCCGTACAAACAATTAGTAAACAGAGTTTAGAAAAAAAAACACATCATTTGGTTACAAACTGTAAAAAACTATTTAAATATACAATATATTCATACAAATATTGAATATTATTATTAAAAAAAATCAAAAAAAATCATAACCTTCTATTGTAAATCAAAACATGATATATTTATGTTCATTTGAGCAGTAAACTATAATATAAAATATGTATATATATAAATGCAGATCTGTTTGTCACAAGAAATTCAAGATAAAATTTTATGAATAACAACAAAATCCAGTTACTGAATGATGTACACGAATAGCACAACAACAAAATTTACAACGGGCAAAATTTACCGGGTATTGATGATAATAAACACATAAAAACCTATCAATCAGTCAAAAAGAAATCAATAACAAAAAGTAAATTGTAACAACACCAGCAGCCTAGCTTATTTCATATTACCGGGTTAAAAAGAATAGTTTATATGTACACAGAAAAGAAAACAGCCAGAGCCGGATTAAACAGGTCAATAAAACAGAAATAAAGCTGCCTTTTCCAGTATTTACAGCATATTGTATTGCTCGACAAAATATAGCTGGCACTCATGAACTCCGTTCGCATAAATTACACACTTGGATTGTTTCCTATATTTGCATTCGGTTTTGTTTGTCACGGTTTGCACGAGTTTTATCAAGTTAATGAGGTATGCTTCAATAGATTAAAATTGCTTCCTTTACGGAAATTAATTATTAGTAAGTACTATGGTAAGGTCAGTGCCAGGTTAATATTGGCAAGCTTTAACTCTTTGAGCGCTGGAACCGGATTTTAAAGGCCTTTGCAAACAGTTTGGATCCAGATGAGACGCCACAGAACTTGGCGTCTCATCAGGATCCAAACTGTTTGCTATTCTGATAGTATTCTTTGAAAAAAAATCTAAGAAAATTCTAAATTTAGAAATTCAGCAGACAACATTTTTTAGCAGACGACAAATTTCCCATTATGCAAAGGGTTAACACCATACACACAGTCATATCGCAATACAGTACACACAGTCGTATTGTAACAAGATACACAGTCACAGTTTTTGTGTGTGATCTTTTCTATCATAAAATGTATACATCTGTTTATCATGTTTTAACTTCTGAATAAAAATTCAAATAATAGGTCAGAAATTGAACAATATAACAATATAAATGTTCTATAAATCATGATTAATCTTCCAAATAAACAATGCAAAAACTAGTTATGTTACTGTAAGATAAACAAGATACAGCAGGCATTGCCCCGAGAAGTGAAAAACACAAGAGCGCATCAGAATAGTCTCCCAAGACTCAGCTCTGCCAACATATTGTGAATTGACTTAAATCATAGTAGATTGAGAATAATACTATTTTGTTCTGTTCATCTGCAATTTAAAATAAAAGCACAACTTTGTTAGAGAATTAATCTTAACAAAGCTTTGTTAATGAACATAATCTACAACCCTTATAACAACAGCTGGAGCAATTTAATGGAAACACAGGTATTTAACATATTTTTGTAGAAAATGAATAACTTTTAAATGCATTTTCTTCTGTTTGTGGAAAGGTTAACATTTCTAGAACCACTGATTCTTTAGTTCTGGAAATGCAACACAATTGTGTCATGATGCTTTATAGTGAAAACATGTTTTGTAAATTTTAAATATCAGTTAATTAATAAAGTCTGTCTTATGAGCCCAGAATAAAACTAAAAAGTGTTNTGTAAATTGAAGAAAAAACATTTTATATCATAATAATATGAGTGTCAAATCAAATTGATCATATCTTATTATAATGAAGTTAACATAACTAATGAAAAAAGGAATAAGAATGGATCTTATGGTATACCCATGGGTTGGGTAAGTTAAGGCAACAAGCTGAACATCTATAACATCGATGTCATGGTCTATTGAGCTGTATATGCTACAGAAACATATTGTATATGTGTTTTATCAGAGATTTAAATGAAATACACAATCATTATCTCTTATTAAAGGTCCACATAGTATATGTGATACGAAGGGCAATCCCAGGCATTTTTCTTTGTTAATGCTTACTGTGCAGAACTTTGTTATTCCTGAATGATTCAAATAAATGAATACTATAGAACTATTGTATTCCTGAATGATTCGAATAAATGAATACTATAGTACTATTGTATTCCTGAATGATTCGAATAAATGAATACTACATTTTTATATTCATTTTCATTCCATTCCGTTTTCATTTTTGTTGAGTCATTTGGCATATCCTCATCCCTCTCTGCTTTTGCATGGTTTTGATCATTGTATCTGTAATAAATAACAAACAACAATTTAACAAGTTTGTCTTGTGTTTCATTTAACCATTAACTACTACTACTATTACTATAAACTATTTTTTTTTCTGAAAGGGGTGGGTGAGAAGTAGTAGTGGTGGTTATGGTGGTGAAACCAGAATACAAGAAGGCCATTACGGCTTGAAGCGATTGCCTGAGTTCACAGACACCAATTGTTGAAGACTTGACCTGCTAGAAGGTACCAACTTAGAAAGAGAAGAAAATTTTAGACCTAAATCTACACGAAATGCGTCAACTAGTGTGCCGGGTTTTACAAATAAATGCAGTGTCCTCATGGTTATTAAAAGTGGTAAGTAATCCTAAAAAAGCATGATGAATGACAAAGTTACAGTACAAATAAGCTGTTTTATAGCCATATTTGATCTTTGTGACCTTGGTCTCTCGAGGTAGAGAGCCAAGTTTTACAACCAACTAATCCACTTATGATGAATAGCATATTTGCCAAGTTATCTTTAACCCTTTGAGCGCTGGAACTGGATTTTGAAGGCCTTTGCAAACAGTTTGGATCCAGATGAGACGCCACAGAACGTGGCGTCTCATCAGGATCCAAACTGTTTGCTATTCTGATAGTGGTCTTAAAAAAAAAATAAAAGAAAATGCTTATTTTAGAAATTCAGCAGACGACATTTTAGCAGACGACAAATTTCCCAGCATGCAAAGGGTTAAAGCCATCAATTTGTGGCAAAGTTATGGCTGAGACAGGAATTTTCAAATGGGCACTTGGACAAACAGACAGTGTGATCGACTGCTATTATGGCCGTCTTTGAAGGGAGACATAAAATGTTGTTTGTACCATGTGATTAAGTCTATTTCTAAATACTGAATTTCATTAACAATCAATGAAGCAATATTAGCCACTGCTCTCACTGGAAAATATTTAGCTTTCTCCACTATTTTGCCTTTGGTAAAAAAATGTCACCATTTTTGACAACAAGGAACCATTTTGAAACCAGTTAAATATTTGTTTTACAGCATCAAAATATGATACATAGTAATATGAAACTTAAGACATACTTTATACTTGTTGCCTGTGTTTTAAAATATTTCATTACAAACAGATGTTGACATGAAGGTAGCAAACAAATTACATTTCTGTTAACGGAGTAGTAAACCAAATGTTTGCCACAAGTTTTTGCCAATTTGAAAATTGAATTGCCAATTTTTAACAACTGTCCTATTTGGTGACAATTACGATAGGCAGTGAAAGCCCTATCAACAAGACGTCTGAGAAACACAATACCCCTTAATTCATTTTGTCACACAGCAGCTTTTTTCAAAGCTTTAAAAAGTCCAAGTGATGCAAGGAACATACTTTGAAGGAGTCAAAAGTGAGAACATTCATAAATGCATGCATCAAAAAGCAGGATTCTGCTTCATTTGAAATCCTGATAAAGCAAAAACCTATTACCTCATTGTCACTGCTCTGAAGGCGGTAACGAGTGTATGGATGAGATGGTGAGCTGCCTCTGCAGCGGGGGCTTAGGTTTCACGCCCCGGGTCCGCATGTAGGACAGGAACTGCTCCGGTATCTCCTCCAGCACCTCTTGGGCCAGCCGCGCCTGCACCATGGCCGGGTTGTCACCCTGTCTTCCCATGAACTCCTTGTATGGCACAAACTGAAAGTGTAAATCAGTATAAATCAAATGTTTATAAGTGTTTTATGCTCAAACATTGGTCAGCCACGCTTCTTGTATGGCACCAACTGAAAGTATAAATGAGCCTCACTCTGGTAAAACGCGTTTAATGCATGTGCGTAAAGTGTCATCCCAGATTACCCTGTGCAGCCCGCACAGGCTAATCAGGGATGAAACTTTCCATCTAGACTGGAATTTGTTTCGAAGAGACTCCCTTTTAAACAAAAAATTCCATAAAAGCGGAAAGAGTCTTCCCTGGTTATCATGTGCAGAAGCCCCTTTTCCCAGAGAATGGATAAAATCAAATGTTCACATGTGTTTTACAATCAAGCTTTGGCCAGACGCGCCTGCACCTTGGTCAGGTTGTCAGCCTACCTGCCCATGAACTCCTTGAATGTAACAAACTGAATGATGACAGAATATATATCTGTTATATATTTGATTGTCAATTATAGTCAAGCCTTGCACAGCCATGCCTGAACAGTGGCAAGGTTGCCACCCTGATGACTCTTTGTACCACACAAAATGAAAAAGGGCAGAATATCACAATCAAGGGTTTGCATATTACATGGTTTCAACCCAAGCAAAAGACATCAGACCTTCGACATTTCCATTGAAAATGGTTGAGGTCCGGTCCCCATTTGTTGGGGCATTTTTCAATAAAAGTATATTGTAAAACTGTTCGTCATTTTCAAAACTAATATAGCGCAAGGATTTCGGTATTCAATCATGTACGCTCAGTATAGATAGTTCTTAAGGTCCTAAGAAATAAATCTTTCTACCAAAATGTCAGGTTGTCCAATTTTTTTGTGTATATCGTACCTGCACTATGTCTCTTTCTGCATACCTTCCGCGTGAAGACAGTCTGACATCATCTCCGTCTAATTCCTCCATTGCTGAACAAATAAAGTGTACATAAAGTATTGGTTTTATTTGTACCACATGCTGCATCAAGAAAAATCCCATATATATATAAAGGAGTAATACTACATTGTATAAACTATGTCTTGGAAAGCAGGAATTCTTACACATACATAATGCTCTCAGATCATTATATAAATAATCTTTACAACATTTTATATGCAACACCTTCTCTTGATCATTGTTAGAAAATGTCAAAATAAAAACATAAGTATTTTGTTTAAATGCATGTCTCTCCGCAAATAATTTGTCTTCCTTGTATCATAAGTTTTTAAAAATCTACAAACTATTTAATTGTGCTGATTACAGTCTGAAAATACTTGTCCATATGAGTCGCGTTCTGAGAAAACTGGGCTTAATGCATGTGCGTAAAGTGTCATCCCAGATTAGCCTGTGCAGTATGCACAGGCTAATCAGGGATGACACTTTCAGCTTTTATTGTATTAATTGTTTAAAGGAAGTCTTTTTTTAGCGAAAATCCAGTTTGTGCGGAAAGTCTCATCCCTTTATTAGCCTGTGCACAGGCTAATCTGGGACGACACTTTACGCACATGCATTAAGCTCAATTTTCCCGGAACAAGGCTCAATATTATATTCAAAAGTTACCTGTAAAATCTGCATCTCCAACTCCTATGATGATGATGGACATTGGAAGTGAGGCAGCCTGCAAGAAACGTTACCATGTCAGTGGTCAATATGACTCCTTAATAAAAGAACCCCCCCCCCCCCAAAAAACAACAAGAGCACTGTCGAGTGGATGCCAACGCTCGGCTGTGGATGCTTGGATTTTGTTTTTTTGACCTTTGACCTTGAAGGTCATCATTGACTTTGACCTTTTCACCACCCAAAATGTGCAGGTCGATGAGATGAAAAACCAAAAAAAAAAAAAAAAAGTTTGTTTGACCTTTGACCTTGAAGAATGACCTTGACCTTTCACCACTCAAAATGTGCAGCTCCATGAGATACACATGCATGCCAAATATCAAGTTGCTATCTTCAATCATGCAAAAGTCATGGCCAATGTTAAAGTTTTCGGACGACGCCGACTACGACGCGGCAGACGAGAGGGCTATGACAATACCTCGGGTTTTCTTCGAAAACAGCCGAGCTAAAAATGACGACAAGAGCCCATCTTAAAGTGCTAGCACGTGAGTAATTTAGTAGAATGCAGGCCTGTCAATCAAGGGTTAAAAAGTTCACTGCCAAGATTAAAAGGTACCGGGTATGGTGTTTTTGTTTTTTTTTCTAATAATTATGGGCTGTGTTTTGATAATTGGTCTGGGTAATTGGTCTGTTCTGAATAATTCACTTTAAGTTAAGTGTAAAAATTATTGTTGAATAACCCACAATAAGCCTTATTAAGGTGTCTAGTCTTGTGTCATAACATTTTACTTGTGATTTATTTCCAACAAATTAATATTCTAAATGTTCGGTAATAAACCAACAAACTATGATTGCAATAAAAACAAATAATCAGAAAGTCAGACGAAATATAATTCATTCTGCCTTTGTCTGGACTTAGATCTAAATGTGCTAATTATAACCATGACCTTCCAGACATTCATTCATAATGGAACAAATTCAACAGTAAGATACAAATACAAATATGAGTCTTGCTTTGTGAAAAGGGGGTTTAATGCATGCCGTCTTGGAATTAATTTGTTTTAGGCACTAGCCTGGTCGGGGTACCAGATTCGAAATCTCACTAGCCCGAATCAATTTCAACAAGCCCGAATTAAAGTTATAATTCTATAACATTTGTAACTTAATAATGTCAGTCTTGGACATAACCCACTCCATCCGTCAATAATAATAGTTTTAACGTTTCGTGACAACACTGTTCAATAATCGTCTACTCAATTATAGCTCAAGGGAGATAACTGATGCAGTTAAGATAAGCATCTATAGCAGGGATGTCAATTGTCCCAAATTCGAAATCCGGAAAATAAGGCCGGGGGTCTGGGGCCGCAGGTCCCCAACGGCGATAAAGGGCAGACCATCCGTATCACTGCATGTGTATTCATCATACTATAGAATTTTTTATAAAGAACGTTAAAAATAAATTAAAATAATTATAATCAATGCAAAATACTGTATCCGAAAAATGACATTCTGAAAAAATGTTCGTGTTTTGCACATAAAATAAAATGTGCATATCGTTTGATTTCAGAAAATGAGAACCAGTTACCTAGCAAATACCTTATAAATATATAATTTTGTAAACATATTGCAGGACAATATGCTAGTGCAGAGCTTTACTTTGCAAATCAATCACTTAAAATATTTTGAGATGGTGGACAACGTTTCGTTGACTTTTTATATTTTTGTAAAGTAGCGCAGTTTTTCCGTCAGTTACCATTTAAGTCCGCGCCATCCGCCAACCAATCAAAATTAATAAATAAAATACCAGGCAAAATTGGTACAAAGCGAACATTTTCAGAATGCCGAGAAAGCTTAAAATATCATCGGAAGCTATTTCCGACATATTACTAAGTTTGGACACGAAAAAAGCACTCGACCGATCGGGCTACCGTCTTGGAATTTTCACTCAACCGATACAAAAATCAATCGACTCGGTCGACGGTCGATTGGGTTAGGTCCAAGACTGTGCACGTGTGTAAAGTGTCGTTCCAAGATAAGCCTGTGCAATCTGCACCATTTTTGTTTAATTAAAGACTGTTCTTGACAAACTCCAGTTTAGGCACAGAGGCTAATATGGGACAACACTTTAAGCACATACATTAAACCCCCTTTTCACAGAGCAAGGCTCATTTGTTTAACTTTCAAATGAATTTTCTGCGAAATTGTCCTGAGTCGGAGACCACAATATGCTGACCCAGATAGTTATATGAAGTTTTAACTGAATACCTGCATAATTCCTGACATATGTTTATGTGATTGAATGCACACCTTAAACAGCAATAAGCTGACCCTGACAAATGGGTGAGTAGTAAAGCTCAAACTATGTGACGAATAGTTGAGCTCAAAATGTTCCTTATAATTAAGGAAACAGCAAACATTACTTCAGGCCTCCGCCCATTACAGGGAACTCCCAGTCAGATCTCAAACATTTAAAAGGTCGCCGTGGCGCAGTGGATATGCTGTCCGCCTAGCAATAAGGAGCGAGGTCAGGAGTTTGATCCCCACTGCGGGAGCGTTCTTTAGATCTCTCCCAAAGTATTGGTTCGGCCCAGGACACGGACTAAAGAGCGTTAAATAAGCCTAAGGCTTTCAATTTCAATCGAGCTAAAATATATAGTGTTAAAACTAACATTAAAACGACCTCAGCCTTTTGATTTGGTCAATCATTTTTTGTGCTGACTGGGTGGTCACTACAATTGTTATTATTATTTGAGGAGGCTCTTTGTAAACTGAAATATTTATTAAACAAGCCTCCTTCAAGGAAATCTGGGCTTTATACATCTGCGTTAAGTGCCATCCTAGATTAGCCTGTGCAGTCTGCACAGGCTAATCAGGGACAACACTTTCCGCTCTTATGGAATTTTTTATTTGAAGGAAGTCTCTTCTAAATAAAAATCAAGTATAGACGGAAAGTGTTGTCCCTGGTTAGCCTGTGCGGACTGCACAGGCAAATCTGGGACGACACTTTACGCACATGCATTAAGCACAGATTTCCCAGAACGAGGCCCATTGCATAAATATAACAGTTTACAGAGGGTCTCCTTTCTTTTTTGTATTTATATTTATGATAACGATTGATGTGACCAACCAGTCAGCTCAAAAACTGATCCACCAAATAAAAAGACTGAGATCGTTTTAATATTTGAGATCTGACTGGGACACTTGAAGCAGTCACTCACTTGCACAATAGCCTCCTTTGTTTGCTCCATGTCTGTGATGATGCCGTCTGTGATGATCAGCATGATGAAATACTCGTCCCCGTTCTGTTTGGCGGTCGCAAACCTGTGAATAAACACAGCCAATAGCTGCTGTTGTCACATTATCGGGAATGCATTGACAAAACAAGCAAATTCGTAAAATTGATATCAACCGCCAATTTCAAAATTTTGTGACGGACAGACTGATGGACGGACGGAACGCCAATTCTATATCCCTCCGCCTTTGGGATAATAAGCCTCTATGGCATAAACTTATATAAAGCTGTTGTCATGTTTTCAAAAATAATTTATTACCCAAACATGACACAGATTATGACATTACAAAAAGTTTGTCTTGAATTGCATTATTGTTATTTCATTGACCTATAGGCAACATTTAGGAGGTCCAACCACACTGGTGTTAGCCGAGATGTTATATTCGCAAGCTTAGATTCAAACATGATTTTGAATTATCTTTCCAACTGCAAAACACAATTATATTCCACTAGGCAGTTCTTAGGAATGAAGCTTCATATTTGTTCTTGTCTACAGACAGATCAACATGCATATATCTTATATGATAACAAAATCTTGTTAGAATTCAATTCTCACATACTTGGCTACGTGGTGAATACAAGGTGCGAAGTTTGTAGGTCCATACAGCTGAACTGACGTGATTGCTTTTGTGTAAGCCTCAACCACACCCTCGATGCCCTGGCAGTAGGGATTCTGTGGATTCCCATTCTGAAGTATAAGATTCACATTCTCAAGTACGTGATGGACATTTAATGTGTAAGATTCACATTCTTAAGTATAAGATTTATATTCTAGTGTGCAATATTCACATTCTAATGTATAGGATTCTAATTCTAAAGTATACAATGCTTGTTCTGAAGTATAATATTCCCATTCTATAATATAGGATTCACATTCTCACGTGTAAGATTTCCATTCTGAACAATAAGATGCCTATTCCTAAGCATAAAATTCCCATTATGAAGTATAAAATCCAGTTCGAAAGTATAAGATTCCATTCTGAAGTAAAATATAACATTCCAATTCTGAGCTATAAGATTCCTATTTTGAATTATAAGATCATCATTCTGAAGTCCCCCCGTATAAGATAAAAATCCAATTTGTAATTATCATTTTCCCATTTTGAAGTAAATCAGATGCCCATTCTTTATTTATAAGATTTCAATTCTTAAGTTAAGATTAATAAAATAAAATTAATCGTACAAAAACGTCACTTTTGTTTATTAGTGTGTTGTTTTTTTTTTTATAAGTTAAGATTCACATTTTAAAGTGAAAGTATGAGATTCCCTTTCTTATTCATGTTCTGAAGTAAAAGATTAAAGTTGTAAATTGGAAGATCTCATTCTAATGTATAAGACGCAAATTCTGAAGTATAAGATTCCCATTCTAATGTACAAAATTAACATTGAAACCATTCAAATTTTGTAGACTTAAACAGTGAATTACCAGTATGAATTCAATGACATTTCAGCATAAAATGCTAGAAAGCATACAATGATAATGGCTAACAATATTTATTTGATTTGCTCAATGACCAATTGAACACCAAAATTGTCACAAAATTCTATTCCATAACTTACTTTGTAACCAACTGTTTATTGGACTAGATTTTACAAAGTCATTTAATCACATAAACAAGTTGTTATTCCAAATTAATTACATTTTACACATGAAAGATGTTCAGATTCTTTAAATATAAACATCTGATACTTTATTTTCTTATTCCATTTTAATCAGTATTGGATATTGAACTTGCTTAAGGATGGATAGTTTGTATCTAAAGAGCAGACGCAGCTTTAAAACCGATTGGCGATATTTAAAGGGCCAAAACTCAACAATTCCTACAGAGATATTACTGGTCCTTAAATGAACTGGATTATTTAATTATTACAAACATTTTTGAAGAACCCTTAATCTACAGATAGTTGTTTATTCATTAATATGGCGAAAAACAGTATGAAGAAAATTTGCTTTATGATCAAATTCTATTACGAGCAACAAAGAACCTCACCAAAGCAAACTCATGTGAAACAATCCCATTTGGGGGAAGTCGTGCTCCAAAACCTAGGGCTGGAAACAACTGGTCTCTGAAAAATAGCATCGCTAGAAACCATTAATTTTATATGGGCAGTTTACAAAATTAAGTCCCACTGTGTAAAAACAGGGTTTAATGCATGTGCATAAAGTGTCGTCCCAGATTAGCCTGTGCATAAAGTGTCGTCCCAGATTAGCCTGTGCAGTCGGCACAGGCTAATCAGGGACGACACTTTCGGCTTATATTGTATTTTTCGTTTAAAGGAAGACTCTTCTTTACGAAAATCCAGTTTAGGTGGAAAATGATGTCCCTGATTAGCCTTTGCACACTGCACAGGCTAATCTGGGACGACACTTTACGCCAGTGTCCGACAAATCCATTGCCCGGAGCCCGGGGGCTAC
The DNA here is from genome assembly GCA_007657795.1 of Dreissena rostriformis. Lineage (NCBI taxonomy): Eukaryota > Metazoa > Mollusca > Bivalvia > Myida > Dreissenidae > Dreissena > Dreissena rostriformis. The sequence continues at coordinate 19,522 of VMBQ01002130.1, read as the reverse complement.
CGATTTTTTTGATCGGGCTACTGAAATTTTTCAACTCACGCCCGTCGGGCTACTATAAATCTATAAGAGCGGTAGCCCGGTTTATTGANACCCATTTTATGAGTATCAATATAAACGTTTTAAGTCAACTCATTACATAAATAAGCAAGGAAGAAAAACAAAACTGATGTTTTCACAGTCTTTCACTTATATATGATTTTTTGATATAAAATATGCTTGAAAAAACAACAACTGAAATTTCAAACAATAGTGTGTAGTTTTCTGGAATAAAAAAAATGGAAGCTATTATGATTATTTACAATTACATTATGATTTTTTCGCAAGTTAGCAGCCAGTATAGCGTTGTATCAATGAATAACATGCATCAACTTTTTATTTGAAACTTTGAGGTAAGAAACTGCGCGCTATACATGGTAAAATTCGGTACTTACGAATCGTAGTCCTTGATGATATTGCCAACGGCTCTAAGGGCATTGCAGTAGGGGCTAGGGTGGTAGGGGCTGATGAAGTGAAGGGACGAAGGGGTCTTGGGATCACCGTTAGATGCCGTGAAGTCAATGGCTATAGTACAGTTGAGCTGGGTCCTGTAAGACATGGGCCTTGAACCAACTGAGCCGCATTCTAAGAAAACGGGGCTTAATGCATGTGTGTAAAGTGTCATCCGAGATTAGCCTGTGCAGTCCGCACAGGCTAATCAGGGATGACACTTTCCGCTTTTTTTTGTATTTTTCGTTTAAAGGGCGACTCTTCTTGATGAAAATCCAGTTAAGGCGGAAAGTGTCGTCCCTGATTAGCCTGTGCGGACTGCACAGACTGATCTGGGATGACACTTTATGCACATGCATTAATTCCAGTTTTCCCAGAACAAGGCTAACTTTTTTTCAATGCTATTATACCAGGGCCCAGTATCATTAGTATTCTATTTTTATTAGCTCAACTCTGAAAATAAGATTTCATTTTCCATTCAGCTGAGTATTGAAAATGTTGGTCTCGGGGTACAGTCAGACTCAAAAGCTTTAAAACAAATTCTGTGAACACGAATTGAGCATGATGCTCAACTTCATCTCACAAATTGAGAAAAAAATCAAAGTTGAGTCAGAATAATGACTAAAGTATGTTCATTATACTACGCCCATGTTTCCTACGAAAAGCAACGATAATGTATATAACTATCTTAAACAAGTTTATTATAATATTGTGCATGTTTTCATTTATACAGCAATTGTGAATAATCTTATTACAACGTTAAGGGTAAACATTTTGGGCCTACCCTCCGCGCACGTAATCCAGGAAGGTGTAGATTTTCTCTATTCTGAAACTCATCAACTCTACCGTGCCAGAGTTCTTGTACTTGGGGCCTTTCTTCTGCTTTTTCTTCTGGTTAATACACTGTTCAAGGAAAAAGGGTAAGAATAAATTTTAATGTATTCTTCTTTTTCTAGAGGTTAATACACTGTTACAGGGAAAAGTGTAAACATAAATTACCATTTCATTAAGCAAACATATTGTTATTAAACATGGATAAGTTTAAACAATATAATTGGTAAAAAGCAAATAATTATAATTAATAAAAAAATAAAGGTATTATAACTGTCTTTTCTTCATGTGAACATAATTATTTAATAAAAAACATATACATGTACCTTTAATTATACATTTTAAGTAAAAATATTGAAAACAGCAAAAATTCTTAAGGAGAAAAAGAAACTGTGATAAATATACAAAATAACAGCGAATAATTCAACTCATCCCCAGCAAATGTTACATGATTGATTACTATTGATTGAAAATCTGTAGCATCAATCGGAAATATTTCAGTGTTCTCCAGTTACTCCACTGAATTTCATTGAGAGCGGAGGGGAGGGGGGGTAAAACAACATGTTAAGCATTTGGAATTAATTTTTTATGAATCCTATTCTATAAACTAAACAATCACGGACCTCGTATAGATTGTTGCTGCCTGGACCCCGCGAGAGTTCCCTCATAGATGTGGTGAAGTCTCCGATAAAGTCATGTCTGAAACAACCACCATTACATGGGTGAATGAACAGAATTTTGAAAATTATGAAAGTCTGTTTTCAAAATACTAAACTCATAATTTCATATGTAAGGCATAATGTTAACAAAAAACTGAAATCAGGATGATAATACTGAAAATATCCTCCCAAGCCATTTAAATCTGGCTAGTTTTCGAGATAACTTGTATAATACTCTCAAATAGAAAACAAAACCTGAAAAAAAAACACACAAAAAAAACAAGAGAGCTGTGATGGCCTTAGTTTGCTCTCCTGATGCTGGGATCTAAGGGGTTTTTAACAATTCTACATCATTATACATGTCAACAGCTCACACAGAAATCATTGGGGTATTGCTAACTACTACATTTTCCCATGTTTAGCGTGCCCCCATGCATAGCGCGCAAACCGTTTCTGTAATGCCAAAATGAAGGAAAAAATATTTCAAGCCAGGAAAACTAGCAAATACGACCATAAATGGCCTCCAATTTACTATTGGGCAATACAAATAATCCTGGTCATTGGAAAGCTCAATTTTGTATTCAACAGAGGAATTATGATAAGGAGAATGGGTTGCATAGAACTTTACTTTTTCTGACAATATTGTAATTTTCATGCCACAAATAAACAGTCTGTAATGAATTTTTCTCTAGTTAGTAGCCAGGATAGCATTGTATCAATATATAATGAGCATCAACTTTTTAATTTGAAACTTTGAGGTAAAAAAAATGCGCGCTATATGATCAAATACGGTAAGACTGGTTGGATCAACTGTTTCCCTGCATAGCAAGACACAAATTCTAACTCACCCACCATCTGCGTCCCAGTCATAGCATTCTATTTTAATTGTCCTGAAATAAACATCAGTAATTATTGGTCAATTGAGCCTACTAACACAAAAATATATAATTATGTAAGTAGGAAATTTGTGAAAGTAAAAAGAAAACGAATGAAAAGTCAATACAAGTAAAAATGTTCAATTTACAAACAAAATCTAACTGAATTGTAGAAGAAAACAGTATACCAAACGTATGCACTAAATATATTCTCATACGTTAATAAAACATGAAAGAATAAATATGTTTGTATTTGGTGTGATAACCTTTGATGTTATAAATAGAAAGGGAGATGGTAAGTGAAATCACAAGAGTTTATGCAAATGTAATCATAGAAGTGCACATGATATTTAAAATAACTTTATTCCAAATAAGTCATTTTTATTTGATTCTTTTTATATAAAAAAAAAATCCAGATCATAAAAACATTTTATCGCTTCTCACCTGTCATAGTCTCCATTACAAAGTGATCGCACGGATAACGTCATGGGTTTCCACGTGGGATTCAGGGTCTTCTTTATGACCTCTGTACGATGAACTACTGTAAAACTGCAAGAAAAAAAAAAAAAAAAAAAAAAAAAATAATCATAATNAAAATAAGCAAGGGAATGGAATAAATGATAATAATCACAGAACAAGCGCAGTCTGAAAGACTAACAATTGGTTTGAAGCAATCTTAAAAATAATATTAATTTGTGGAGATCCAACAAAATGTTGGACATTGTGGTAACTTATGAAAAGACCAAATTCAGGGTCAATATTCATAAAGCTTCTTAGGAAAATGTAAGGAAATTCCTTAAATCTTCACAATTTCTTACGTTTCTGGAAATTTCCTGTTTACCGGGTATGTACTTTTACATCAAAATGTTGTAAACAAGTGAATATCACTAATATGTTTAATATTGTATCAATTTGTAAGCAGAAAACTTTTGTCTTCTCAAAGTAAATGTTTTCAGAAAATTTCCCCTTGAGTACAATTTAAGTTAAGATTCCCCAGGGAGCTTTATGAATACCAGCCCAGATACTCAAAATTGTAATTTGCCTCCTATAAATATAATACATTTAAAAAGCAACGTTTTTTAATTCAATTATTTCAGCATACAATGACGTCATATGAATCTGCAACATTTTACCGATAGAGGATGGTATGCCCTAGTGTTGAGATAAAGAGATTTTCATACAATTATAACATCATTTACACATTGCACTGTTCAATAGAACACAGGTTATCATGTTAAATGCCATTATTTATTTAATTAATACTGACAAGCCTCAAATGTATGATGTTCACACATGAAATCAGAAATGTTCCGTGTTTGCAAGAAAAAATTCAGAAATTTGTAAACAATATTTTAAAGTAGCTTTCCATGGATTTTTTTTATGATGTGAATTTATTTTCACAAATTCTTTGATAGCTGATTGCAAGAACTCAAAATTCCATGGTACTTTTAGAGTAAGGTCCATGGGTATTACATGCAACTGATTGCTAATATAATAGGGCACCGATGATTTAAACATATAGATATATACCACTTAAACAGTAAAGTTTCATTTATTTAATTCTCATTTAAACTTTTACTTAGCAAATGTGTAAGATTTTTCGGCATTTCATCAGTGTTTATAATGTCAGGAAAATAATGCTTTACTTGCATAAATGCAGATGGTAAACCTGTTAATTTACTTGACATCAGAAAAAAAGGACATAATCTTAATAGAACAAAAATATTCTTGAATGTTCACTGTGTTGCGCTTGTGTACTAAAGAGGATGCAAATTATTAAAGGAACTTACGTATTGTCCTCGTTGGCTCTATAGAATGTCAGGAATGGATCAGACTTGCCAAAGAAATCTTTCTTGTCAAGCTTGTGAGCCCTGAACTGCATGAAAACTTGTTCCTAAGATCACAAACAAATCTTTATAAGCTTGCTTCCAACTAGTGAAAACATTGATATGAGCTCCACTCTGTAAAAAAGGTGGTTAATGCAGTTTGCACAGGCTAATCAGGGGCGACACTTCTCGCCTAAACTGGATTTTTGCCAAGAAGAGGCTTTCTTTAAACGAAAAACTTCATAAAAGCGAAAAGTGTTGTCCCTAAATTAGCCTGTGCGGACTGCACAGGCTAATCTGGGACGACATTTTACGCACATGCATTAAACCCCCTTTTCACAGAGCGAGCTCATAAATTTTCACTGTGAAAAAACAGTCCCCAAAATGACCACAGCTATTGCAAAGTATAAAGAATACTCGACGGTTGTCATTAATGATCTTTTTGCGACATCTAAGATGGGCAGATTGAGGTATAACTATAGAAGAATGACAGAATATAACAACTCACATTGATTTTATGGCTCATTTATAAAATGTCTTTTAAGTAAATAAGATTAAAATATTCCCAGTGTATTACTTAGACAATTTTAATATAACAAACAGACGATTTGAGATAAATCAAATCTAACTACTAATGGTTCTGTTTCTGTGAAGCATATCCTATAGGCTACATACCAACCAATCATAGATAAATATGTACCTACCTTACAACTGCTTAGTTCCTCAGCACCAACTGAATAGTTACACAAACATACATTGTAGTATTTATCCCAAAAAACAATACATGTTACTTTAAGGTTGATTGTGCGAATCTAAGAAAACTTATTAGTGCTGAAAGATTAATATTTCAGATTTTTTCAACATCCTATTGAAAGCTTTAAAATTGTACATTTTCTGGAGTTTCATTATTCCTATACATGTATACACATTTATAGACCTGATAATACACTGTGGGCCAAACACTAGAAAATGTATTTGTCATAATAAATCTTAAAAGTAGCAAGTGTATAACCAAATAAATAATTTAACAAGGGACAAAATTGTCACAATACCAGGTTTTCAATTTCAAACAGCTTCTCTGCTTTTTAATTTTTACGGGTGTTGAAGTTTAGTTTAAATTACTTCATTAAACTATACTATGTTTTATGTTATTGAAGAAGTGCAAATGTTTTACTCATCAAGTGTAAATGTTAACATAGCAACAAGTAATGGTTGGAAAACAAGTACAATGTACTGTTGGATGTGTATGTGAAAAGTGAACAACAGGTCCAGGTAAAAGGTAAGTGACCTCGTGACCTAGTTTTTGACCGGGCAAGGCCCATGTTCGAACTTTGCCTGAAGATCATTTAGATAAAACTTGTGACCTAGTTTGATGAAGATCAGAAGTAAACTTCTTCAATTAGAGAGCAGACATCATTCTGAATGTTTAAAACGCACTAAGTGACCCCGTGACCTAGTTTTTGACCCGGCAAGGCCCATGTTCGAACTCGGCCTTAAGATCATGTAGATAAAACTTCGGATGAAAACTACTTAAATTAGAGAGCGGACACCATGCTGAATGTTTAAAACGCACTAAGTGACCCCGTGACCTAGTTTTTGACCCGACATCACCCATATTCGAACTTGACCTAGACATCATCTAGATACAACTTCTGAATAAGTTTGTTAAAGATTGGATGAAAACTTCTTGAATTGACATCTCGCCAACTGTCAATCAAATCCTTATCTAAATATTGATCAACCAATCAGCCATCGATTAATCGGGCGCTTCAGTTACCAAGGAGCTGTCCGCTATTTTCTAGACACGCTGAATGTAGATATTCACATTTTTCAACGAGTTTTGTTTGTTTTCCTCTTTAAAAACGTATATTAAATATAGCTAAATGGTGCCAATTGGGATTGTGTAACTCGGGAAATCGACATCCAGAAAAATTAGTTGTTGACATTGCATTTATACCGTTTCCAAAGCCGAAAAAGGATTTCGAGAAGTGTAAGAAATGGATAAATGCACATGGTCGTACCCTCAAACAACTGAACGTCAACACTGTCAACGACAATTACAATATGTTAATATTGAATATATTAGCAGATTTAAATAGTTTATGTTATCGATCTGATCATCACATAATAGTTGGTGTTTTTTATATAGTTTTATCAGTTATTAGGTGAGTAATAGAAGCAAGGTTCATCTGCATTACTTTAAGAGTAATAAAACTCAGAATGAAGCCTAATGCATGCTGTGTTTTATTACTCTT